>CAMZMU010000052.1:93112081-93336979 GCA_947311845.1 Poa pratensis | reverse complement strand
TTGAGAACCTAAAAACCTGTGTAATTTTTCCACTTTTGTGTTAATTGCATCATGGCATCCATGCATAAACATGTCTCTTCTGAATTGATACAACATTGATATCGAAATGATATTGAGTTGCTAAAACAAAATGCCCAAAGTGCTCGAACAAAACTTCCACACGATGATGGCACTCAAAGTTGCAAAGCAAATTTTCTTGACATCTTATATTTGTCAAGGAAGTTCCAAGAGCTCAAAACAAGTATTTTGCTTTTGCTTCAAATTGTTAAAGGAGCCACATCTTTGAATTTAGCAAAAATGCCCTAAGTCAACCCTATTAACAAAGGTGGTCCAAACAATTTTATTTTGCCACACCAAAGTTTGGGGTACTTCTACATAATGAGGAGCCTCCCAAATTTTCTCAGAATTTTGGAAGTATTCAAATACCTGATTTAATTCAAATACAGCTGCTGTAATTTTTGTCCAGAACTGAAAAGGACCTGTTCGTAAGTAATGGAGGACCTGTCCGTGTTAGAAATAGAAGCTCCAGGGGGGTTCGGAAGTTTGCCATCTTCTTCGTCCTGTAGCGACACGGTCGCGTCGCCGCCAGACCCCTCGTCGCCATGCCGCCGTGCTTCCGCCGGGCCCCCCCACCTTGCTCTGCCTCCCCTGGAAGAGGAGCTCCTCGAGGCCCCACCCGTGCTGCCCCCGTTCCCCCTGCTCTGCTCCCATCTCTTCCCTCCCAAGCCGCCATGGCCGACGGACTCGCCGAGTCGTCGCCGCCGTGTGAGAGCCTCCCGAGCGATCGAAGCACACCCGAAGCTCCGCCGTGCCGTGCTCGTCGTCCCTGCCAGGAATCGAACCGCGCTCCGGAATCGTCCGCATCGTCTTCATCTTCGCCGCCACCGTCCGCGGCCCGCCGCCCGCTTTCGTCGCCGCCACGCCATCCCCGGCGTCCCCGCTGCCGTACGCGCTCGAGGGTGAGATTTCCCGTGCAGTGTGGCACATCTTTCCCTTCCTCTCCCCGCTCACGCGTAGCCTCGCCGTGCTCGTGCGAGCGCAGCATGTCGTCGCAGTCGTCGCACTGCCACCGTGTGTTCTTTTTTTTCCTCGCTCTGTTCATCAGTTCTCGACCGGAGACTCCGGCCCAACTCCGGGTGACTCGGCCCGCGTAGTAGCTGCCGTTTTTGGGCTGAAAAATAGCTGGACCGGAAACTCTGGCCCATGATCACTTTTGGACCGGAATTTCCGACCTGTGCAGAAAATTGTTGCATTTTTCCTTTTTCCTTTCCCTTTCGATAGTACATGTCCCCGCTTCCCCTCTCGCGTGTAGAGTATCGAACTCCGATGATTCCAGCATAACCACCCCCTCGAGTCGGGTGCTTAAATTTTTCATCGTCGGAATAAAAAAAATAATCGAAGGTAAATAATTAAGAGAGAAAAATTATAAAAGTAATAACTTTTCACCGGGACCTCAGAAAAATGTGTTCGTTATATCAAAATGCTCAAGAAAAAACATGAGTGATCCAAAATCTCTATCATCATGCATCATCGATCACAATTACAATATTGTGCTCTAGTAGTGATAACACTCATTAAGTTTTAATATGGGGTTTCTTCCAAATAATGCAATAAATATAACGGGGACCCCATTTAACTTGTTGATCCTGTGCAATGCCTTTAGGTTGCATTTAAAATGTCATATCATCATCCTTGTATGCATTGCACAATTGCCATGTGTTGATTGCTCTTCTGGTGTTTCTTTTTGTGCATCGGTAGATCAAGGAGGTGAAGTGCCACCCCCGTCTTGTGACGATCCGTACTACCAGCCGTATCAACAAGGCAAGCGTAATCCCCCCTCTGAGCATATCTTATCCTATGTTTCCGCAAATATTTTCTCCACTATAATATTGCATGCGGTTCTAAATGTCAACTTTTGTCGGATTAGAGTATCCTATAGTTGCATTAATTTCCCTATGCCAATATCTATTTCCCCTCCTATTATCCATAGGTTTGTGTTGTTAGCCTGAGATACCAAACTATGCTATGTGATGCTTAGCCATGCCTAGTTATATGCATAGCTGTACGATGGATATATGTGTTGTTGGAAACAGGTGTGAAATGTGGTGATGATGGTGGAGAAATGTGGTGACAGGTGATAAGATGCTAAAAAGGTGGGGATGAGAGGCCACTGTGGTTGTGGTGCTTTATCTCGTTCTCGCCGCCTAGGTGCGAGTTCTTTACCTCCCGAACCAAGACTGAGCGTGCAACCATGCGTGAGGCCTATGCATTCGTAGTGCAGGAACCCTCATAGACTAAATAACTCGAGCGGGGCTAGCCAGGGTCCTCTAGTTTGAGCTTCCATTTGCGCGTGCGTGAGTTGGTGGCTGAGATCTGAAATGAGGATGGTGGTGTTAGGGAATGAGTGGCTGTGGGGCGGGGTGTTGTGATCCTGGCAGTCCTACCGCCACTGATGATCCTGGAAAGTCCTTTAACGGGAGAAGTCGACACCGCTCCCACCCAGCCGGTTCTCCAAGGAAGAGAGCTAAAAGCTAGGTAATGGGCCGGACGGTACGGTGGAAAACATTTGTACACCTGCAGGGTTAAATCTTTTCGAAAAGCCGTGTCCACGGTTAAGGACGACTTGGGAAAGGATGATAAGATCATAGAATAACTTTAACGGAATGATTAAAAACTGGGTACTAGAGGTACCACTCAAGATTGTAAGGTGAGCTTCCTCGAGGGTGATTCGGGGAGGTGCCTTGTTGAAACAGGTACAAAGGTTGATGATGAGTAAGGTGATGAAAGAAAGAGTACTTCTTACTCTTTTGAAAATATTCTGATTAGTCGATGCCTTCGAGTTATGTTTTCATAAATAAAATCAGCTTTATGCAAAACAGCCATATGACTTTGAAAGCCTCATCGAGCTAATGCTCTATATATAATCTTGCGAGTTCGTCGTACTCAACGTCGTTGTTTTGTTTCAGAGGAGGACTTCACCGACCTCGAAGGTGGGTTCTTTGTGGACGCCGACGAGTAGTCTGGGGTTCCCAGGTGGCAGCTTGGGACATCCCGGAATAGCTGGCGCTGTGATGTTTATCTGTATGCCTCTTAGGCCATAATTTGGATCTTGTTGTTTAGAACAACCTAATTTGCTTCCGCTTGTTGTAATGTTGGGTCCGTGACCTCTGGTTGTCATTTGCTATCTTTCTCTATTATAAGAGTTGAACTATATGCTTTGTGTCATAGAGTCTGTGATGTGCCAGTTGTTCCACAAGTCTTGGTCTCTCTATTATGCATTGAGGGTTGTGCCTGTGTTAAGGCATCAATCGGGGTGTTGCGTTGCCGATGATCCATTCCGAGCAACGCCTGCCAAAGGTTTTGGCCGGGGATTGGTAAACCCGTAACCTCCGGTTGTATCGCTTAACCGGTGACACACAGCATCACTGTATAACAGTCAGGTCAGGGCGCCACAAAGGCACCTCCCCGAATCACCTCGAGGAAGCTCACCTTGCATTTGTGAGTGGTACCTCTAGTACCCAGTTTTTAATCATTCCGTTAAAGTTATTCTATGATCTTACCTTCACTTCCCAAGTCGTCCATAACCGCGGACACGGCTTTTCGAAAAGATTTAACCTGCTGGGGTGTACAAATGTTTGCCACGCGTACCGCCCGGCCAATTACCTGCGCATTAGCTCTCTTCCTTGGAAAGCCGGCTGGGTGGGAACGGTGTCGACTTCTCCCTCGTTAAGGACTTTCCAGGATCATCAGTGGTGGTAGGACTGCCAGGATCAAAACACCCCGCCCCACGGCCACACATGTTCCTAACACCACCATCCTCATCTCAGTTCATCCCACCATCATCACACACGCGCAAATGGAAGCCCGAACTAGAGGACCCTGGCTATCCCCGCCCGAGTTATTTAGTCAATGAGGGTTCCTGCAAATGCATAGGCCTCACGCATGGTTGCACGCTCAGTCTTGGTTCAAGAGGTATAGAACTCGCTCCTAGGCGGCGAGAACGAGACAAAACACCACAACCACAGTGGCCTCTCATCCCACCTTTAAGCATTTTATTATTCGTCACCACAATTTCCTCCACCAACAACCATTCATCTCATCACCTGTTTCCCCACAAACCATCCATCGTATAGCTATGCAATTAACTAAGCATGGCTAAGCATCAACATAGCATAGTAAATATCTCGGCCAACAATACAATCCTATGGATAATAGGAGGGAAAACAGGTATTGGCATCAGAATCTTAATGCAACTATAGGATACTCTAATCCAATAAAATTGACATTTGGAACCGCATGCAATATTATAGTGGAGAAAATATTTACGGAAATATAGGATAAGACATGCTCAGAGGGGGGATTACACTTTCCTTGATCAAGGTGCTGATAGTACGGATCGTCACGAGACGGGGGTGGCATTTCACCTCCTTGATCTACCGATGCACAAACAACACCGGAAGAACAATCAACACATGGCAATTGTGCTATGCATACAAAGATGATGATATGACATTTTAAATGCACCCTAGAAGCTTTGAACACGACCAACAAGTTAAATGAGGTCCCCGTTATATTTATGGCATAATTTGGAAGAAACCCCATACTAAAACTTAATGATTATCGTTACTACTAGAGCACATTATTGTAATTGTGATCAATGATGCATGATGATGATTCTGGATCACTCATGTTTTTCTGAGCATTTTGATATAAGGAACACATTTTTCGGAGGTCCCGGTAAAAAGTTCTTAATTTTATAAGTTCCTCCTTTAAACTTATGATTTTAATATTACTAGAAGCACCATATTTCAATTGTGATCAAATATGCGTGATATTTATTTTAAAGTTTTAGTCTCAAAATTCTGTGCATTTTGGTGTTACACGCATTTTTTCGGATACACCGATAGAAATTATTATTTTTATACATTTTCCTTTTGGGTATGATCTTTTGATGATTTAATAACAATAATATATAATATACATCATTTAGGGATATTAGGGTGCATGGGAAAATAGGAATTTCAAAATCTGTATGGAAATCCGGAATTTATCCCGGAATATTCCGGATTTTTCACCGGGACGAATTTATCCGGAATTATTTCCGGTTCACATCCGGGTGAAGACCGGACTAAAACATCACGGTCCAGTAGCATTTTCGTTAAACCGGTATAGAACTCGGAAAAATCCGGAATCCTCACCGGAGACGTCAGCGCGACGGCGAGGACTACGGCCACGGTGATTTGTCGAGCAAGAGGGAGATGGGAAGGGTCGGCCAGGTGGTCGTGCTCACCCTCAACGCGTATGGGACGGTGGCGAGGTCGGAGGTGGCTGGCGGCGACGGAATCGAGCGGCGGAGCCGCGTCGGTGGCGGGGAAGAACTCGGACGGCGGCGGTGATTGACTGCTTCCCGGCTCGATTGCTTTGGGGTGGGGGGAGCAGCACAGCGAGGCGGTCCCGTCGGTAGTCTTCACGCGGCTTGGGGCGCCCTCAATCGCCGGCAAATCGGAGGCGGAGCTCGACGGCCATTGTTCCTCGTGGAGCTCGTGGGGGGGGGGGGGGAAGCAGAGGATGGGGAACGAGTGGCTAGGGCAGGGGAGTGGCTCGGGGTGCTCGTCTCCTTCGCAGGTGGAGCAGAGAGGAGGACCAGGGGCGGCATACACGCGAGCGAGGCGCGGGTGGGTGCGACGCGAGCGAGCTCGCTCGGTCGCTACAGGAGAGGGGAGGAAGAAGACTACTTTGCGAATAACCCTGGCAGAAATTGTTCAATAATGGACAGGTCCTCCTGGAATTATAAATAGGTCCTTTTCTGTTTTCAATTTAAAACCAGCACATGTTTTGAATTAAATGAGGCATTTAAACATTTTGTAAAACTGTGAGAAAATTCCAGTAGCCTCCCAAACTCAATATGAAGCTCCCCTAATTTTGGTGTCTCCAAATAAAATTGTTTGGACCACTTCTGTTCATAGGGTTCGCTTATAGCATTTTGCTAGAATTCAAAAGTTGCTCCTTTAACAATTTGGAACAAGTGCAAGAGATTGTTTTGGAGCTCTTGGAACTTCCTTGACAAATATGAGAAGTCACAGTAATTTTATTTGCAAGATTGAGTGCCTTCGTTGTTTTGAAATTTGTGGAAGCACATTTGGCAATTTGGTTTTAGCAACTCCATATCATTTCGATATCAATGTTGTATTAACTCAAAAGAGACATGTTTATGCATGGATGCCATGATGCAATTAACACAAAAGTGGAAAAATTACACATGTTTTAGGTTCTCAGCTTTGGGCTGTTACATCTAGTTTCTGTATGTTTTGCACAAATCCGATGATTACAATGTGGCATAACATATGTGCAGGGAGATGACTTGCGTGTACAGAGTCGTCTCCCTGATATCTTTGTTTGCTATTTCTTATGAGGCAAACTGATTTCGCGTACTTTTTCGGTCTGTGATGATGTTTTTGACACCACAGTCATGGGGCCGATACATCAATGTCTCCACCAGACGGCCAAAAAAAGTATGAACCAGTCAAAAATACAAGTGGCTTCGACTATTTTTTTTGGCGAGTCTGGTGGTGCGAAGTTGTGTCTGCCTCTTGTGTGTCTACAATAACTGAGGCCAATGATTTTGTTGAAGCTGATGATTAAAATGTGGCGGCACTTCTATGCAAGGAGTGATTCCTTACTACCTTTTGCAATGTACAAGTTAGTACCTTGTGCGTAACTCATGGTAGTGTGGAAACACTTCTTGGATAAACTTGTGTCCTAGCTAGTATGAGGCATGTATACATGTTGAAACATTGATGTCAAGTTCTTTGATCAGCAAGATTATACTTTTGTTCTTTCTCGTAGGCTGAGAACTTCAATGTTGGAGGAATTCCCACCAGGATTAGGGCCAACGTTGGCTGGATCAAGGAAGAGGTGTCCCTAACACTTTTGCAAGGTGATTGTCGCCCCAGGCTTAGGGGACCTTCCTGTTCCTGAAGCCTTCAGGCCATACTTGGGTGAGGTGCCCGCGGAGATTACCCTCAAGACGAACACAGGGTGCATCTGGACAATCACCCTGGCTGATCTGAATGGTAAAGCATGCCTTGATCAGGGGTGGGCAGCATTTACCATTGCTCATGAGCTCAAGATTGGTTACCTTCTCATGTTCAAGAAGATGTCTGCCAAGGAGTACAAGGTGATCGTCTTCAACAAAACTGACTGTGAGGTGGTCAAGCAATGTGGTTACCACCCAGAGAACGTAAAGAAGAAGGAGGTCAAGTAGAATTGTCGATTCAAAGTCTATGTTAGCACTAGATTATGAGTCTGTGTTAAGCACTATGTCCTATAACTACTGTTGTTAATCGTTGTCATGTCAAATAGTTTGCACTTGTGCTTCCATGCAACGGTTGGTAAGCTCACCTCAATAGAGAAGAGGTTACCGTAGTGGCTGTTCAGCATCTAACCAAACACAAGCCTGGTCACATTAGCTCATGCAAAGCATGTAACCAAACAGTTGATTCCATGTTTTCGCCTGCCACGGAAAAAACCCATGCGACCTACCAAACGGACTGCACAACCAGTCCCAGAGGCTGTTTTTCCCAGACCAGGCCCTGGCCGGCCTAGTCCCACAGGGCACAAACTTAGCTGCAGGCTACCAAACGCGCCCCTAGAGAACATAGCGTCTGGTTTTGACGTGGCCATTTTATTTCAAGAGTACACGAATGCGTACCTTACGAATTATGTTACATACCATGTCGTCCTACGTACAGATGCTACCAAGCCATGATTAATGGCCACGTGAGGATTGGCAACGGAGACTCACGAGGCCATTACTCAACACATAGCTTGGTAGCACTGGAACGGTGGCTTAGTAGCACGGTAGCATCGACACAATGGCTTGGCAGCACCGGCGACTGCTGTATGCAGCTCCGTCGCCCGTGCTTTGAAGCACCGACGTTCGCCACATGAAGCTCCACCGCCACCACATTGCAGTTCCGCATGGTATCATTGCTGCCAACCTAAGGTAGCATCTCCGCCTACCTACAGTAGCTCCTACCGCCCACTACGGTAGCATCACAACGCACCGCTCACAGCACCGCCAATCGCTTATGCAGCTCCGTCGCCCCCTCCTTGCCAGAGGTAGGAGAGAGAGGAGAGGCATTGGAGGTCGGACTGATTTGATTAGTGAGGTCAATGGAGGGAGGAGGGAGGTAGGGAGAGGGAGGGGTGGCCGCCGCCACCAGAGTGGAGGGCAGAGGGATTTGTTGGCCGTCGGAGCCAGGGCGGCTCACGATGTGGAAGGGAAGGGGAGCACTGCTCGAGAGCTCTCCTCTTTTTCTCTCTAGACGAGAGCCACGAGAGGATAAGGATGGCGAGGGAGACGTATCGGGAATAGGGTCCACGTGACACACGTCACATGCAAGAGGAGGAGGACGCGAGAGTCTTGATCCCCGAGTGAACATAGCATTTTCTTTATGCAAAAGCCCCTTGAATCACGTCACCTTCTTAAAGAATCTCCAGTCGGAGCCCCCAAATTCGGCCCCCAAACTGTCCGTGGACACGTCCGGACGTGTCCGCGAACAGTGACCAGACAGCCCCAAATGTGGTGCTCTACAACCAAAATGTTCAAATCTCCACACCCAAAAACAAGCAAGCCATGCACGTCGATCATACAACTAGTTTCGGGTCTAGATAAATAGTTCAAATCAACTTATTACAACAATTAATTGTATCTAAACAAATAAAAAGTAGCCGCGCATATGAAAAGTTCACATTATTCGGACCACAAATCAATGCAAATTGAAATTCACTACTTTCCCATGAAGACATACATATGCTCCACCAGATCATTGAGTAGTTGGGTGTGCACTACAGAAAGTGCATGTGCCCTCATGTGTGGTTTTGGTAATTAATGACAATCTCTATGAACTAATGTTTGCATTGAGATATCTTTATAGATATTGTCCATGGGAAAAGATTGTAGTTCATGTGTTGGACTCTAGAAGAGTATATGATGACCAAGGTTCTATCCAAGGGTTTTTATGAAGAATGATCATCTAGAGTTGAGCTTATTGCAAGCATGGCTTGGAAAAGAAGATTGAGTGGGCATTCATGTTTATATCCAAGCTATCATATACATCAAGATAAGAAGATGAAGTGCAAGTGGATACATGAAGACGGGGCTTAGCAAGGCTCTTCATAATGGTGTATGGGGGAGTATTTGGAGAAGTCTTCATCAAGCATGTGCTAGCAAGCACAATCAAGAAAGGTGTTCCTACTTGAGGGAGTCAAGAGTGTCATCATCTAGCTCAAGTGGAATGCTGATCCATGTAAAATGCATACATGAACTTTGCATTATTTTACTTATATTCCAGTCATATTTGCATCATATAAGGGTTATATCACTGTTTTATAATGATTTTGGGAATATTCGATATGTTTCCTATTTTTATGGAATTAACCCTGCACAGGCAGAAAACCCAATTTCTTTATTTTAATTTTCAGGGACCCAAACGATGTCCAAATGACCTGCAAATTTACGAGCGTCAATTTTTGGAAGGAAGAAGACTTGGGAGCGAAGGAAGCAAACAAGCGGAGACCCGAGGGCCAAGATATGTGGGCCCATGCGACCAGGTACATGGGCCGCGTGGGACCCTCCTTTTGGGCCTCGGAGCTCCGTTGCCGTCGATCTTTCCTCCACCGACTCGTTTTGACCTAAAACCGCCTATAAAATAGCCCCCCGACGTTGTCTAGAAGGAGCGCCGCAGAAAGACAGAAACACCGAAACAGAGACCTGGAGTTGTAGATTGGAGGGGGAAAACTGGCGGGGCGCTGCCGGAGTGGTCTCCATCTCTCCAACGACTTCTCCACCGTCTCCATGATGAAGAGGGAGTAGTCCACCTCTGGACTATGGGTTTGTGGAAGTAACTTATGTATCTCTCTCTCTTGAGCTTCACTAATTAGTACCGTATGAGCTGCTGAACATGATTACGGTCATCTATGTAATACCTTTGTGGTGGATCTTTTTATGAGTTAATATATGTTTGAGATTGCAATGGTTTTGTTTCAGTTATGAAAGTAGATGCATATTATGTACCCCGTTCTTATTTACTTGTCATGATCAAGCATGTTTATGAGAGCGTGTGAGGGGGAACGTGTGCATTAGTTGGAGTAACGGGGGGTGGCTAGTGCAGTGAACGTGAGAGAAAGTTCTGCGATCCACTTGGGTTTTACCTTACTTTGTTGCCTCACTAGGGATAAAAAGAAATACCATGCTACCGGAGATGTGGGTGTGACCATTGCCACTACTCCATGACTAGATCTAGCATGTTCTTATTTTAACTTCATGTCATGATACTTATTGCTATACTCTGAGTTATCTTAATTACTGAGGTGTTATGATTTAGTTCGCATCTTGGTGGAGTATAAGAGACTAATAACCAAAAGGTCTCTATGTTAGGACGTGATGCCCATATAATTATAACTTGTCATTAAACTGTTGTGTTGCAATCTCATATGTCAACTCTAGTGTTCCATTGTCTACCACTTTATTAAAGAGAGAGTGCATTTGTGAAACCATGAACCCCGGTCCATTTTTAATCATAAGAAACACCTTTCCAACCACTTTTACCACTTTTCCATTTTCTGCCATTTAAAAATCCGAAAATACAAAAACACTTTTACATCTTGCATTCATCATATAAAACCCAAAAATATCATTTATCATTGCTACCACCATCCTTGCATATTTATTTACCACCATTGCATATTTATTTCTTGTTTGCATTGCATATTATCTTGATATCATTCTCACACCTTGTGCTTGACAACCACTAGGTGAGGTTGAGGACCAAAACATTTACTTTGTTTTGTAGGTAACCAAAAGAAGGATAGGAAAGATAAATCTTCACTACTGATTCCCCGAGAGTTCGATATTAAACCCTCGAGTCACCCCTCGTGGGGAAAACACGTCTTCCACTTACTACACACTCTGCACTTGGAGTCTCAACCTAACCCATTTACTTTTCACGCAGGTAACTACGTGAAGGGTCATCAAGACTGTTTTCTGGCGCCGTTGCCGGGGAATCATTGCTGAAAGGTTTATCCAAGGGTCCCCTGCACTAGCTCTGTTTTCTGGCGCCGGGTTTATCCAAGGATATCTCACCAAGTCAACTTCATCACCAACTTGTGCTAACACCTAAGCTTGGGGAGGTTGCACCTACGTGAGCATCATCTTATCCATCTTTACCTTCAAAGCATTTATTTTGTTTTGTTATTGTCTTGCATATCATATTTATATTTTGGTTTGCATTATTTAGTATCATTTTATTTTCAGTTTTTATCTAAAAACATAAAACCCATAAAAACTAGTGTTGTTTTTAATATGTATGCTAAGCTATGGAGAAAGGTTATGTCAAAACTATGGGAGCTTACTATGAATACCGATCAACCAAAGAAGGAAATAGAATGCTTGAATTGCTTGAACATCTTAATGATATGGCCACTGAGTTTTGTGAATTACATAATATAACTTGCTGCTTTAGAAAAGACTATAAACACTCTCTCTATCAATGTAAGTATAATAGTGATCCTATTATTGCTTCTTATCAAGAGTGTAAATTTGCATGCCATGATATAGAACAAGTTGAGAAATATATTGCTTATGTTGCAGCCCATGAGATAGACTTTCTTATTGATAATTTTTTTGCAACTAGTCATGAAGCTCGTGTAATGAAAGGACACATTTCTATTCTTCTCCAACTTTGCAAAAAGGAATTTAGTGATAATGTTTATGTTAAAGAAAGAATTCTTGCTTCCATGGAAAGTACTAATATTTTGCAGGAAGAGGATGATGAAAACATAAGCTTGGAAGAGGAAGTATGTGAAGAGGAGATTGAAATGGATGTCCAACCTAAGCTTGGGGAAGAGTTGGATCTCCCAACTTCACCATCAACATTTGATATAGCACTCAAACTCAAAAATCTTTTGTTATTTATGAGAATCCATGTTATGATGAGTGTGAAACTGAAAATTCTATGGTCCTATATGATAACCCATGCTATTATGATGAAACTAATAATGCTCCTTTACTTTTTAATAATGCTACTAGTGAACTTATTGATGATAATGAGGAGTGTTGCTTAAATATGCTATATGATAATGCTTTAGATGATGGTCCTATGCTTATTGATAATCCTCCATGTTTAGAAGTTGTTACTTTTATGTGAGGATAAAAATGATATACTTGCTGTTTGTGATAGTACTCTTACTCATGAGAGTCCTACTTTGTTTTGAATTCTCCTATTACACCATAGAGGAGAAATTTGCTTATGTTGAGAAATACTTATGTGGTTTGCAATTATCTTTAGTTCCAAATCTTTGTTGCAACCATGATATTAAACTTGATATTGATCTTATAACTATTTTGAAAGAGGGAAGCATGCTAATGAATTCCAAAATAAATTTAATGATCCTCTTTATGTGCCTAAATTATCTAAGTTGAATGATTCTTGTGGTTATATGGTTGAATTTATTTCTCTACTTGCAACTATTATGAAAGAGGAGGTGATAAGAACCCTCTTTATGTTACTAATAATTATATGCTGCAAGTAAATATTGTTAATATGCATTGGAAACTTCTATTTATGTGATTCATTCATATACAAAATGCCAATGCATAGAAAGAAAGTTAGACTTCGTTGTTATTACTTTTGTGTTTTGTTTTTCTCTCAACTAGGGTTCAACTTGACTATTATTTTGATTGGTTTGAGAACACCATGGGATCCTGGTATTATGCATGAACACTTCCAAGGAAGAGGGACACATCAAAGTTCAAGCTCCCTCATGAGCTTCGTCCACAATAAATATCAAGTAAGAAGCCTAGCTATATGGCTATAAAGAAAGCGCTTTACGGGAGGCAACCCGGTTGTTTTTATTTGTGATTTTCTTTGTGTCCTCTTGCTGTAACAAGAGACTTTGTTTTAGTTTAGTTTCTGGAATTTTTAATAAAGTGCCAAGTTTTACTCATTTTGGTTTGAAAAGTTGCTTATAGCGTTCGGAGATTTTATTCCTGCACGAATCTGTGCACGGTATGATTTTTAATTCTTATTCTGTAACTCCGAATGAGCTCATATTTGAACTGTAGTTGCAACTTTTCATCCTCTGTATGCATGAATTTTTTCGGAATTTTCGACAAAGTTAAGTAGGGTAGAAAAATACGTTTTGCTGCTGCTGTTTTTCTGGACAGATTCTGTCCCATTTTGTTTGATGCATGCTTTGAACTTTTAACTTGAATCTTTTTGATCCAATTGAGTTTATGAGTAGGCATACAACATTATACACTTTCTGGACATTCATATGAATTTTTGTTCAAGGATTATATGCAGCAAGAAATCTATTTGTTTATCACTACTAATGCACCCCACAGAAAAGAAATGGGAGAAACGGTGTTTTGAAGTTTTTTCACAGGGATTAGAGGAGATGCACCAAGAGCTATCCAAGGATGGTGAAGACCATAAGCTTGGGGATGTGAAGACAACCCCACTGGACCTACACACTCTCGGTTTGCACACGTCTAACTTCTGTTTTTCGATCGAAACACTTTATCGCATAAACTTGGAGCGTCTTTTTGTTTGTTTTGGTTTGATTTTTATTTTGTGAGACCACCACACTATCATTTATATATGAGAGAGCTACTGGAAATTTGGGTTGAATTATGTTGGATGCTATTATAGATTGGGAAAAGGGATGTTGAGTTGATTTTAAAAGATACATATAGTTGCATGATTCATGAGCTTGTTAATGAGTAATAATTTGCAAGTATTTTATCAAGAGCTATCTTTTATTCATGTTTTGATGCTGAATGTTATTTACTTGTTTAACATGGATTAGTTAGTTCTATGGACACTCATGCATGCATTTAGATGGTCAACTTTCTCCCTCTTGCTAGCCCAAAAATTCCAACAAGCAAAAACTTGTTTCCAACACCTTCAACCAAAGTTTTTCCAGTGAGTCCACCATATCTACCTATTAGCTTTATGCTATTCCGAGTATGTTTATCATGATATTTGTGTTATCTATACCTCTGAATGAAAATGCTTATGTTGTTGATTGTTATGGGAAAAGTTGGTTATAGAGCTCTCTCGAACTTGATGCACACTTTACTTTCATTGCATAAATAAAACATGACCCATTGTGATTAAAATTATGATGTTGTGGGCTTGACAAATGTCTTTGGTTGAGAGTTAGCTCATATGTGCTGTCACATGGCAAGCTTTCAACATGCACTTCATTTCATTTAGTTGATATCATGTACTTTTGTTTATGGATGCTTACCATGGGTGAAATAAATGTGGAAATGAAGTGAGTTTAAATGAGTTTGTATAAATGGTTAGAGAGACGCCTGGGCCGCTAATCTAAGCCATGCATCATTCATGGTGGAAATTTACTTACATGCTATGGTGAACCTTCTGTGATACACCTTACAATAAAAAGCTATCTAATGGTAAATAAAAAGGGTGTTGAGATTGTTCATTGTGTTTGTTTGTCTTGTCATTTTGATATGGGCTTGTTCCATATCCTGGGACAAGAGGTACCCCAGTTGACGCTCTTAATGATACTATTATTACTTACAATGATATTTAACTTGAACTTGCTTTGTTTCCAAGTTGAGTAACACATGGAGTAGGTACTTGTATTCAAGGGGCATGAGACTTTCAACCTGTACTTTGTCAAGCACACTACTCATATTTGCTTTCACTTTAAACTTAATCATTCAAGATGCTATGATAGGGGAATGAGAGCTTGACACCAAGGATTACCACATTACAATCATTAACTTAAGTAGAGAAGTTCAGAAGTTAGATGAAACTTATTCATGCTTTACCTCTACTCATATATATCTTTCCAAAGTGTCCACCTTTTATATTCAGATTTTCATCAATACTCTATGACCATTATAGGATGTTCTTACTTTTCATTATGCATACATGTGGTCCATAGTACTTTCTTTTATGTTACACTTTGTGAATTATCATTGAACATCCTTGCATTGAATACTTGATATCACTTCATAAACTATCTTGCATATTGCTACTCCTTTTAAGAATGAATCATTTGACTCTATGTAGCAATAGTAATCATCTTTGATATCCATTGATAGTATTAAATTGCAAAGTCCATGTTAGTTTTATCACCTTCATACTCGAGGACGAGTATAGGTTAAGCTTGGGGATGTTGATGCATGTAAAATGCATACATGAACTTTGCATTATTTTACTTATATTCCAGTCATATTTGCATCATATAAGGGTTATATCACTGTTTTATAATGATTTTGGGAATATTTGATATGTTTCCTATTTTTATGGAATTAACCCTGCACAGGCAGAAAACCCTATTTCTATATTTTAATGTTTCAGGGACCCAAACGACGTCCAAATGACCTGAAATTTACGAGCATCATTTTTGGAAGGAAGAAGACTTGGGAGCGAAGGAAGCAAACAAGCGGAGCCCGAGGGCCAAGATAGGTGGGCCCACGCGGCCAGGTACCTGGCCGCGTGGGACCCCCTTTTGGGCCTCGGAGCTCCGTTGCCGTCGATCTTTCCTCCACCGACTCGTTTTGACCTAAAACCGCCTATAAAAATAGTCCCCCGACGTTCTCTGGAAGGAGCGCCGCAGAAACACAGAAACACCGAAACAGAGACCTGGAGTTGCAGATTGGAGGGGGAAAACTCCGGCGGGGCGCTGCCGGCGTGGTCTCCATCTTCTCCAACGACTTCTCCACCGTCTCCATGATGAAGAGGGAGTAGTCCACCTCTGGACTATGGGTTTGTGGAAGTAACTTATGTATCTCTCTCTCTTGAGCTTCACTAATTAGTACCGTATGAGCTGCTGAACATGATTACGGTCATCTATGTAATACCTTTGTGGTGGATCTTTTTATGAGTTAATATATGTTTGAGATTGCAATGGTTTTGTTTCAGTTATGAAAGTAGATGCATATTATGTACCCCGTTCTTATTTACTTGTCATGATCAAGCATGTTTATGAGAGCGTGTGGGGGAACGTGTGCATTAGTTGGAGTAACGGGGGGTGGCTAGTGCAGTGAACGTGAGAGAAAGTTCTGCGATCCACTTGGGTGTTTTACCTTACTTTGTTGCCTCACTAGGGATAAAAAGAAATACCATGCTACCGGAGATGTGGGTGTGACCATTGCCACTACTCCATGACTAGATCTAGCATGTTCTTATTTTAACTTCATGTCATGATACTTATTGCTATACTCTGAGTTATCTTAATTACTGAGGTGTTATGATTTAGTTCGCATCTTGGTGGAGTATAAGAGAGACTAATAACCAAAAGGTCTCTATGTTAGGACGTGATGCCCATATAATTATAACTTGTCATTAAACTGTTGTGTTGCAATCTCATATGTCAACTCTAGTGTTCCATTGTCTACCACTTTATTAAAGAGAGAGTGCATTTGTGAAACCATGAACCCCGGTCCATTTTTAATCATAAGAAACACCTTTCCAACCACTTTTACCACTTTTCCATTTTCTGCCATTTAAAAATCCGAAAATACAAAAACACTTTTACATCTTGCATTCATATAAAACCCAAAAATATCATTTATCATTGCTACCACCATCCTTGCATATTTATTTACCACCATTGCATATTTATTTCTTGTTTGCATTGCATATTATCTTGATATCATTCTCACACCTTGTGCTTGACAACCACTAGGTGAGGTTGAGGACCAAAACATTTACTTTGTTTTGTAGGTAACCAAAAGAAGGATAGGAAAGATAAATCTTCACTACTGATTCCCCGAGAGTTCGATATTAAACCCTCGAGTCACCCCTCGTGGGGAAAACACGTCTTCCACTTACTACACACTCTGCACTTGGAGTCTCAACCTAACCCATTTACTTTTCACGCAGGTAACTACGTGAAGGGCCATCAAATGCGCAAGGCAAAGGTATCATCTTGATAGGGTTTCTATTTTACCGGTCTCATGTTGTTAGTTCGGAGACCGGGTTATAGGATAGTCGTACTATCAAGAGGGGCTCTCAAGTGAGTAACTTGATCGCATCTTTGTGGAGAGCTCAAACCTTTGCATACTTGGCATATCATCTTTCTTGGTTCTTATTTGGCTTTTATCCATGTGAGAATTTAGAGCTTGTGTTTATCTCCATACCAAGCTCTAGTTTATCATTGGGCTTCAAAAAAAAAACTTTAGTTCATCAAAAACGGATTTCATGAATATCTTGTTGTGTTTTTGATGTTGTAGGTTTTACCGGTTTATCTTTTATAGAGAGATATTAACTTTCCTCATTTGGTCTCCTCCTCACATGATGGACTATGATGTTTCTCTGCATGATCTTGTAAAGCTCTTCGTTGCGATTCCAACAAGCTCATCATAGAAATCGGAGTCTGGATGAAAAAGTTCTTGCCGTTTTCGTGTTGGTGTTTTCGCAGTTTTCAGAGGGGCGGAAATTCTGGGTTTTAGGCCAGAAATTCTGGCCCCCGGAAGTTCCGGGCAAAGTTCTGGCCCAAGTCCAGTACCGCTTCTCGGGCGCGTCTGGGGCTGCCGGGGGCGGAAGTTCCGGCCCCGGGGGCAGAAATTCCGGCCCTAGTTGCTGTAGCCGCTATTTTTCAGGGAAGGGGTCCTCCCCTTCTTCAACCTAAAGTGAATCACGTTTTGCCCTCTCTCTCTTGCCATTGTTGACCTTGGAAAGCTTGCCGATCTCTCAATCCCTCCTATGATTCTTGCATATCTGTGAGGGAAAAGTGAGAGGAGATCTAGATCTACATTTCCACCAATCCATCTCTCCTCTAAGTGAGGGAACCCTTTGGATCTAGATCTTGGAGTTCCATTTGTTGAGTTCTGCTTTGTTCTTCCTCTCTTCTCCCCCATAAGCATTAGTTGCTTTTGGTGGGATTTGAGAGTGGATGATTTGAGCACTTGTACTCTTGCCATTGCATTTGGTGCATCGGTTTGCTCTCTCCAGGAGGATTTGTGGAAGTGAAAGATGTGAGCTTGTTACTCTTGGGTATTTGGACCCTAGACGGCTAGTTGGTGTTTTGGGAACCCCCATTCCAGTTGTGGGTTGTGCCTCAAGATTGTTGTAAAAGCTCCGGATTCCGCCTTGAAGGATTCCGATAGTGGAAGGTGAACCAAGCCATTGGGTGAGGTTCATCGGAGAATAGGGTGAGGCCAGTTGTGGCGTTTGAGATTTGAAATCTCACACCCCTCCAACGAGACGTATTCCCTAAAAAAGAGGAACTCGGGAATACATCCTCGTCTCTGCGTGCCTCGATTATTTCTATACCCGAGCTCTTTACTTATGCACTTTACATTGTGATAGCCTTCGTGCTTGAAGTATTTTATTTTGCTCTCACCTTGTTGCTTGTCTTGCTTAGTATAAGTTGTTGGTGCACATAGGTGAGCCTAGTTTACTTAGGTTGTTGGCTTGTTAATTTAAACACCTAGTTTTATTCCGCAATTATCAAGCCTAAACCGGAATTTTTTTAAATCGCCTATTCACCCCCTCTAGGCGACATCCTTGTCCTTTCAATTGGTATCAGAGCTCGGCTCTCTTTTTGGGCTTTACCGCCTAGAGAGTAAAGATGTCGTTTTGAGAATTAGTGCACGGTCCCACTTTTAGATTCGATGGCACAAATTATGATGTTTGGAAAATTCGCATGCTTAACCTTCTTAGGGACATAGACCCAAATTTTAAGCGAATTGTAGATATGGGTTTTTCTCCTCCAAAGGATTCCCAAAAGTTATCGTTAGAGGATGAGGAAAATTCTTATCTCGATACTCTTCTATCTAATGGTCTTATCTATGTTGTGAGCGATGTAGTTCTTGATTCAATCATGCCTTATCGGAATGCTCATGAGCTTTGGACCAAATTTCAAGATAAATATGAAGTGTCCAACATTATTGAGGATGATTGCTCTCCCTCCACATCCGGCCGTGATGAGTTCACAACTTCTTCCACTTCACCAACATGTGATTTGTCACAAGGTAATGACATAGTGAGTGGTGTAGAAAGTGCTTTGTTGATGGTGAATATTCTATTGACTATACTTCTTCTGTATCTCATTGCAATGTCCTATCTTTGGACTTAAACACTTCTAGCACTCCAAATGTCTTACATGCTAGTGTTTCTAGTCCTTGCATATCATGTAAAAGTTGCTTAACTAAATCACATGATGATATGCTTCCTATGTCTTGTTGCCATGAAAATAATGCTTCCATATCCTCTAGTATTTGTGTGGCTAACAATGTAGAGGAATCCCAACATTTGTTGGAACAAGACATGGATCCCAATGGCGCTTCAAGTATTCTCCCATCATCACCCTCCGGTTCTCACTTGTGCCTTATGGCTAGAGATTCGGAGGTATCTCTTACCTCGAATCCCAAAATATCTTGTGATGATGTGGATGAGCATTCTTATGGAGAACATATTGATGTTGAATCCTTAACAAAGAAGGGTGAGATGGTATTTGGTGCTCTCCCCAAAGGTAGTAAAGCTATCTCTCCTCTATGTGAAATTGTGACTTATGCTATTAAGAGTAGGGAAATCACTAAGGGTTTGGAAACTCAAATTGATGAGAGATATAAAATTGAGAGAGAGGATGCTATTGAAAAGGCTTTCTTAAAAAATGCTCTTGAGAAAGAGAAGAGCTTAGGGCTTCTCTTGAAGAGAGACTTGAGTCTCTTGATGAGTCCAATGATCTTATTATGCTAAAATCATTAAGTAAAGAGATCATGCCCTTGCTAAATATAAAATGCTTAAAAAGGAAAAAGTTGAATTTGGTGTTGGCAATTCAAGACTAATTGAGGAATAGAGAGACTTGACAAAGCTCACAAGGCTTTAGAAAGTGAACACTCTCTCCTTATCAAGTCTCATGATCAACTCCAAACTCAACTATCTAAGAATGATGAGCTTGCCAAGTTGTCTTCTTCCATTTCTAATGTTAATGATGCTTGTGCTACTAACTCCACTTCTCGTGAAGCATCTATTTTGAAGGAGAATGTTGAGCTAAGGGCTCAACTTGAGTTGCTAACTAGCAAGTATAGGAAATTGGAAGAAAGTCATGAAAAGATCTCTAGCTATAATGAGGATCTTCTAGCATCCTATGCTAAGCTAAAGTTAGCTCATGAGGCTATTATGTTAAAGGTAACATCTTGTGAGCCTTATGTGGACAATGTCACAACCTCCTATCTAAGTGCTTTATTGCCATGTGCTAGTCCTAGTAATTCTACATCACATACTATTGCTAAATCTTGTGATGAATTACCTTCCATGCCTTGTTGCTCTAACAATAAAGCATCTACTTCCTCTAGTATTTGTGTTGATACTAACCATGTAGAGGAATTAAAAGAGCTCAAGGCCCAAGTCACTTCTTTGAAGAAAGACTTGGAAAAGCGTCATGTTGGGAGGTCCACACTTGATAATGTGTTGAGTGTTCAAAGACGCCCCAATGACAAGAGTGGACTTGGATTCAACTCCAATACAAGAACAAGTCCAAGTCTATCAAAAAGAACAAGGGCCAAGAACAAGTCAAGGATTTGGCCAAGATTGTTTGCTTCAAGTGTAAAGTTGAAGGGCACCATGTTAGATCTTGCCCTTTGAAGAAGAAGCCTCTTAGTGAGAAGCAACAAGGGAAGAGGCCTCAAGCTCAAACTCAAGTCCTCAAGTTGAAGAACGGACACTTCTCAAGAAGAATCAAGCTATTCCTCCTCAAGTTGAGATTTCAACTAAGAAGAAGGAAAGGCAATGTTGCTACTTATGCCGTGAGAAGGGTCACTTTGCTTCTTCATGCACTAGTGGTACCTTATCCAACCCCATTATAATTAATAATTTTTATTCTCTTAGAGAGGATAAGGCTGGCAATGTGTTTGCCAAATATGTTGGTACTCAAAGTGGTGACAAGAAAAGCACCATTTGGGTTGCCAAGCCTATTGTGACTAACCTCTTAGGACCCAACTTGGTTGGGGACCAACAAGCTAAAACTTGATCAATAGGTGTTGTTGGAGGGTATTGGAGACTTGGCTATATCATGAAGAATTAAGGGATCTTCATCAATTATATTCTCTCAAGCCAAGTCATTTGGATTATATTGTTCTATCTCATATATATCCAATGTTCCTCCTTGCGGTAACTTGTTTTTAGATCATATATACATTGAAAGTTGCTTGCACCCTTGCTAGTGCTTGTATGTGTTGTGCTCTCTACTTACTTATCTTGAGTAATCAAGTATGTGTATGTTGGTTTGCACACCATTTACTTGTGTTGAGTCTTATTGCTTTTATTTGATATGTTATCTTGTTGGCTCTCTTTTGAGAGATTAATGGACTATCCATTTTAGGGGAGTGATGTGCTTCGTGCACTTCAAAATCCTAAAAATGTGGATACATGAGGAAGACCACTTAGTGTTGATATATCAATATTATCTACTCTCTATGTGGTATGTCATTCTCATGAGAAATTCAAATTCTATAATGTCCATTAATTATCTCTAGTTGGTTATGTTTGCCCCTTGTTAATTTTTTTTGGATTATCACATTAGGGGAGTAATAAGCTTTGTGCATATTACAAGCCTAGAAAATGTGAACATGTGAGGTATTGCCACCTAGAATTGATATTGTCAATAATCTCATTCCTATGTGGCATGTTGCTCAAACTAAGTTCCATCTTGCTTAAAATGCTTTGTTGCTCACTCTTTTGGATCTTGTTTGTGATGGACGTTCTTGGTATGGCTTTCCCCAAATATGTTCGCATATATCTTTTTGGGAAACCGATTGCTTCAAGCTACTCTTTGTAGTCGCTTTGCATGATCGCGTGAATTTTTGAAGCTATCAAGAATACCTATCTTTTTAAGCTTTGGCCTTTAAATCTTATCCTTTGCCATATGCTTATTTGTTGTGAAGTTGGTCTTGCATGTCATTCCTTTATACCACCGAGAAATATCTCTATATACTCCTTGTCCATGACAAGTGATACTCATAATTGTGGTGGAATTTGTAGACCATCTTCATTGTGGCTCTTGTGTTGAATTGCCTTAGTTATTGCCATGGCCTTGTTTTGAACCTAACTCCTCTTGTCTTCCTTGTATTTTTTGGATCCTTTTTGCTCTACTCAAAATTTGTTTTGTTCTTTATTATTAGGAAAAGCAATGATCTCATTCTTGTGCATTTGCTTTCAAAGTCATACTTCTAGACAATGCACTATTCTTGGGGAAGCTATCCTATTGAGTAGAACATCTTTCTTTAAATTGGTTTTTTATCTTATTGCTTGTCTTGAACATGACTAGTGTTTGAATAGTTTATATGGAGAGTGATGATCCCACTTTTGTGCATTTTGTATTCAAATGCAAGATCATAAATAATGCACAAATCTTGGGGGAGCAATCATATATGCTTTTGAACATTAGTTGTCTTCAATTGATATTTGATCCCGATGACGTGTCTCCTTGCGAGACAAACATTTTTCGTCTTGATACTTTGTGCCATCATGAAAAGTGTAGAGGGTTTTGGTTTATTCCTTGATGTTTTTTTTCATTAATTGGCATCTTATTTTCACTTGGTATCTTTTCAAATTTGTATCTTAAATCATGTGTTGATTTTGGTCTTTGATATAATTTGGACAATTCTTTTTCTTGTCACGCTTGTGTGTGCTTTCTTGATTTAATTGGTGTTTTGTCCAAATCATATCACGTTTTGGTTCTTCAAAGTGTTGTGCATGCATATTTACTCTATGCATATTTTATGGCATGCTTACTTTCGTTGATCCAATATATAGGATAAACTCCATCAAATCCTAAATGGCTAAGATGTGCATATGAAATTCAATTTCATATAAATATGCACATGTTTATGTGGAGTTTGCCCTATATATTGTAGTTGCTCTAACTACTTTGGACCCAATGAGTTTGGGTACCATTTTGTACTTGAATTTGTTTTTGGTACATTGGAGATGCATTGGAAGCTTGTCTCATTTACAGGTAAGGTGTTGTCACCATGTGCTTATTTGAGCCAAGCTTGGATGATCGTGAACTCTTATCTTCTACATCACCAATGCTATCTCGGTAACGAGTATCTACCTCATGCATACATTTCTAGCTTTCAACCTTGTGTAGGTTGTATCTTGGCATGAATCTCTTTTGTTGCAGTTGATGTGGTTCTCGCAAAGTTCTCTTCAAAACATCTTTATTGCAAATGTGAGCAAGCCGGGATGGTTACATATCAAAGGGAATATATATAATCATTTTCATGATTCACCAATCCCAAATATGTTAATCTAGCAATTCTACTCAATGTCTCCATGTGCAATATTGATAAATTTGCAAAATCATTTGCTCGTTGTGACACTTGTTATCTTTCTTGGAGCATCCCAACTACTTTTTTCCCTTGTGGATGATGCTATGATGAGATTGTGTTGGAAGTTCATCTATATCCTTTTAAGATAAAATTGAGCTTTGTGCTATGCTTTTAAGCAATGATCTTATTGGTATATATATGACTTCCACTTGGATATCATGTTCTTCACCATAGTATCTATTTTGTGTGTGCATGTTTCTTTGTGGACTTATATCTTCATGATTGATGTCTACTTAGAAACTTATACACATGAGAGTAGTTACATCTTTAATTGGTATTCCAATCCTTTAGTGACCATCCTTTTATTACTTTTGATTCTTCGGTGGTTTCTAAAAGGCACAAGCTTTGCTTCTCATTTGGTAATCCTTTTGCATCTTAATAAGCTTGTGAACCCATTTGCTACATCTTATTTGGGTTGTGTTTATGGGAAAGACATGATATGCACTATGTGCCTCTTTTATTGAAAGACTATGTTAATGCTACGCTCATCTTTGCATTACTCTCCTAACAATGTCTCTCCATGTCACACCCATTTCTTTTCGGTTGAGCAAGTCTTTATTTGTCTCTTCTTGTTCTTATTTGCTCAACATTTGTTTGTTGCAATTTGTTTTTCTTCTTTCCCTCTATACTCTCTTGCACTTGTTTGTGTTCTAAAATTGTCTAGGAGGGAGTGAGGATTCCATGTTGTGCACTCCATAATAAAATGCAAATCCTACTTTGTGCACGTACCTTGGTGAGCTCTCTCTTGATTTTTCGAACACTTGGTTGATCTTATCATAATAACTTCTTTTGTCCAATTGGTTTTTCGGATCCTTTGATTGCTTGCCTCTTTTGTTGAGGTATCTTTCCTTTTGCTTTTTTGGTGCAATCTTTGGATCCTCCATATAGTTTGATTTCCTCCTTTTATTGATCAATGGAAATGTCCATTTGATTCTACTCATTTTATGAGAAAAGTTAAACTCGTGGAGGAGCTCTCACTATGTTGGCCTTCTAAAGCTTTTTGCCCATTTCGACAATTGTTGCCAATGGGGGAGAAGTTTTGGAGGGTTTATGGCATTTGGCTTTGTACTTTGATTTGTTCTTAAGTATTTGCCTTTTTCTTGCCTTTGCATTCGTTGCTTGGTTTTGTATATAGTGGAAACTCCACCACCGGTATTGATTGACAATATATGTAATGAATTCATGTTCACACACATGTGCATAGATTGTGGGGGAGTTTGCTCTATATATGTTGTTGGACTAACATCACATACTTTTGTAGTATTTGATGTTAGTAGAATTGGTTCTTGCTCGTTAATTTCCATATTATAAACCCTCTCAAAAGAGATTGTCATCAATTACCAAAATGGGGGAGATTGAACGTGCATGTGCACTCATGTGTGGTTTTGGTAATTAATGATAATTTGTATGTACTAATGTTTGCATTGATATATCTTTATAGATCTTGTCCATGGGAAAAGATTGGAGTTCATGTGTTGGACTCTAGAAGAGTATATGATGACCAAGGTTCTATCCAAGGGTTTTTATGAAGAATGGTCATTTAGAGTTCAGCTTATTGCTGGCATGGCTTGGAAAATAAGATTGAGTGAACATTCATGTTTATATCCAAGCCATCATATACATCAAGATAAGAATATGAAGTGCAAGTGGAACATGAAGACGGAGCTTAGCAAGGCTCTTCCATAATGGTGTATGGGGGAGTATTTGGAGAAGTCTTCATCAGGCATGTGCTAGCAAGCACAATCAAGAAAGGTGTTCCAACTTGAGGGAGTCAAGAGCGTCATCATCTAGCTCAAGTGGAATGCGCAAGGCAAAGGTATGATCTTGATAGAGTTTCTATTTTACCGGTCTCATGTTGTTAGTTTGGAGACCGGGTTATAGGATAGTCGTACTATCAAGAGGGGCTCTCAAGTGAGTAACTTGATCGCATCATTGTGGAGAGCTCAAACCTTTGCATACTTGGCATATCATATTTCTTGGTTCTTATTTGGCTTTTATCCATGTGAGAATTTTGAGCTTGGGTTCATCTCCATACCAAGATCTAGTTCATCAAAAACGGATTTCATGAATATCTTGTTGTGTTTTTGATGTTGTAGGTTTTACCGGTTTATCTTTTATAGAGAGGTCTTAACTTTCCTCATTTGGTCTCCTCCTCACATGATGGACTATGATGTTTCTCTGCATGATCTTTTAAAGCTCTTCGTTACGATTCCAACAAGCTCATCATCGAAATCGGAGTCCGGATGAAAAAGTTCTTGCCATTTTCGTGTTGGTGTTTTCGCAGTTTTCAGAGGGGCGGAAATTCCGGGTTTTAGGCCGGCAATTCCGGGCCCTGGAAGTTCCGGAAAAAGTTCTGGCCAAAGTTTCGGCCCAAGTCCAGTACCGCTTCTCGGGCGCGTCCGGTGTCGTCCGGGGGGCGGAAGTTCCGGCCCTAGTTTCTGTAATGACTATTTTTTTATGGAAGGGGTATAAATACCCCTCCCCTTCTTCAACGTAAAGTGAATCACATTTTCCCTCTCTCTATTGCCATTGTTGACCTTGAAAGCTTGCCCATCTCTCAATCCCTCCCATGATTCTTGCATATCTTTGAGGGAAAAGTGAGAGGAGATCTAGATCTATATTTCCACCAATCCATCTCTCCTCTAAGTGAGGGGAACCCTTTGGATCTAGATCTTGGAGTTCCATTTGTTGAGTTCTGCTTTGTTCTTCCTCTCTTTTCCCCCATAAGCATTAGTTGCTTTTGGTGGGATTTGAGAGTGAAGGATTTTAGCACTTGTGCTCTTGCCATTGCATTTGGTGCATCGGTTTGCTCTCTCCACGAGGATTCGTGGAAGTGAAAGTTGTGAGCTTGTTATTCTTGGGTCTTTGGACCCTAGACGGCTTGTTGGTATTTTGGGAGCTCCCAATCCAGTTGTGGGTTGTGCCCCAAGATTGTTGTAAAGGCTCCGGATTCCGCCTTGAAGGATTCCGAAAGTGGAAGGTAAACCAAGCCATTGGGTGAGGTTCATTAGAGAATAGGGTGAGGCCAGTTGTGGCGTTTGAGCTTTGAAAGCTCACACCCCTCCAACGAGACGTACTCCCTAAAAAGGAGGAACTCGGGAATACATCCTCGTCTCCGCGTGCCTCGGTTATTTCTATACCCGAGCTCTTTACTTATGCACTTTACATTGTGATAGCCTTCGTGCTTGAAGTATTTTATTTTGTTATCACCTTGTTGCTTGTCTTGCTTAGCATAAGTTGTTGGTGCACATAGGTGATCGTAGTTTACTTAGGTTGTTGGCTTGTTAATTTAAACACCTAGTTTTATTCCGCAATTATCAAGCCTAAACCAAAAAAGTTTTAAATCGCCTATTCACCCCCTCTAGGCGACGTCATTGTCCTTTCAACTACTTCATCTCGAAGTTGTCGATGCATCTCAAATAAGTGCATGACATGCTTCGCTTCTTGTTCAGTTAGGTGGACATGTTCTCTAGGTTTGTCTAAATCATTTGTGCGAGCTGCCCCTTCTCCCTCGTCCTCCACAATCATGTTGTGCAAAATTACACAACAAGTCATGACCTGTCATAATATCTCCGGATCCCACATCAGTGCGGCCCCACGGACTATACCCCAACGAGCTTGTAGCACTCCGAATGCCCTCTCAACATCTTTCCTAACAGCCTCCTGTGGAGATGCAAATCCACATTTTTTGGGACCAGTTGGATTGCTGATAGTCTTCACAAATGCCGCCCACTGAGGATAGATACCACGTGTAAGATAGTATCCCATGGTGTAGTCGTGTTCGTTGACGCTGAAGTTGCATGGTGGAGCATCCCCATCACAGAGCCTCTTGAACAGGGGGAGAGCGCTGAAGCACATTGATGTTGTTGTGAGAACCAGGCATGCCAAATCCACAAATCTTGAGATGCCACTGCTTCAAGTACGATTGTGGCCTCCTTGCTGTGACCTTGGTACTGCCCATGCAACCCTGTTGGACAGTTCTTCCATTGCCAATACATGCAATCAACTGAACATAGCATACCTGGAAATCCTCTTGCTTCTCCAAGGGCCAGTAGCCTTTCAGTGTCCTCGGCTTTTGGTTCTCTCAGATATTCCTTTCCAAACACCTTGACCACATCATATGAAAATCTCTCCATAGCCTCAATGCATGTACTCTCTCCCATCCGGACATACTCGTCGATGGCATCCGCAGCCTTTCCATAGGCTAGCATTCTCAAAGCAGCGGGCAATTCTGCATTTGAGAGAAAGAAAGTTTTCCGCAGCAATCATACTTCAACTTGAAGTAATCATCATACGTAGTCACTGCTTCCTCTATGCATCGGAAAAGGTTTGAGCTCATGCGAAATCGACGCCAAAAACCCCCTCATGAAAGACCGGATTTGGTTTGAAATAGTCGTCCTATAGGTCTCGACAGCCTTTGAGCCTATCACGGGCCACGGTACTCCGGCCCTCAATCGATCCCCGGAAGTTGAGAACGTGCTCCTTCTTCTTCTCTAGTTCTTCTTGACTGCTAATCATCGACATGGCAGCCTCCTCGTCTCCCTCCTGCAACATGTCATCGTCGCTAGACCCATCGATGAACTCATTGTACATGAACTCATCTACGGCGGAGTAATCGTACTCTTTGTCGGAGGATGAATCCATGGCTAGAAATGTAAAAAGTCAATCACAAACCGGCTCCAGCAATTTCACAAACACTTTGAGAGCGAGGTGGATGGCATGCGATGTAGAACGTACCGGAAACGGAGATTGTAGGCCTGGTTCATGCGGCGGCGGGGCACCGGCGAGCGCCTTGAACTGCGGGGAGGTGGCGGAGGTTCGGGAAGGTGACGGAAATACGACGGGAACAGCGGCAAAGCAGAGAGGTGCGGGGAATGAGAGCGGCACGGAGGAAGAGAAGAGATGGTTTCCGGTCCAATTTAGGGGAAAAATGTGTGGACCCGCGTTTCCAGGTCCGACGTGGCGGACGCGTCCGGGCCGCCCCAAACCCTCCCCACATATGGGCTGGCTTTGGGGTTCGTTGGACCGCCCGGACGTTTGGGCTAGGTTTGGGGAAGATGGTTGGGTCATGTTTTCTAGCCCAAATGGTGTCCGGGCTGCCCGCCTGGTCATTTGGGCTATGTTTCGGGGCCATGGTTGGAGATGCTCTTGGTCTCCAACCTCGAGCAACCTACGACTCTCTCTCTCGCTAGCTCTCTCTCTCTCTCTCAGATTATGTATCACCTTCTCTACCCAATCACCCCGCCCCCTACAAACTATGCTCGAATTCGACGAAGAAACACGATGTGGGTGGAGGACAAAGAAGCGCGGGTGACGAGCCAGATGTAGCCACTACGTTCTTGGTTAGGTCAAGTTGTATCAGTGTCTCTATAGCCAGCACCTCCCGATCTGGCTGCCACAAAACTCTGCGCCATCAAATCCGTCTGTCAAGAGACCAGCCTCCCCGGATATGCCCAAATGTGAACTGCTCCAGCTTGCCTGCTATCCATGGATGTTCACAATCCCATCTGAATGTTTAAAGCTAACAATGCGAACGCAATGCCACACACGGACGGGTGAGGCGGTAACACGGTGACAGGCGGGTCCAGACCAGAGCCAATCGCTTGGAGAATGGAGATCTCACAATGCCACACATCAATATGTGTGGAATGAGATAGCCTAGATTTTGGGGATGGGATGGTCCAAATTGAGATGATCCAGCTTTCTGTTTGGTTGAGGGATAGAAGGTGGATTGATCAAATGTGCTTACCTTGCAATTGTTAATAGTAGTGGATCAAACAGAAGGTTAAGAATTTAATACCTGGTTAAAAGCAATTAAAAACATTTTTGCTATTTCTCACTCGAGTGAGAATTAAGTTGGATCCCACTCAACTCTAATCCCATTAGATTTACATCGTGATTCGTGCGGGATGTTAGTTGCACATGAGTTGCAACTAGGATTTTCCCAGTTAAACATGAGTTGCAACTGAAATTGCTCAGTTGCACACGGATTACACATGAGTTGCACATGCAACCGAATGACATCATGTGAGTGAGAATTAACTTAATTCTCACTTGAGTGAGCCCTAGTCACTCCCGTGATGAACTTTCTGAGCGGCACTAAGCACTCATGCGTGATCTGATGAGCTGCTTCGCCGAGCGCATGGTCCGCGGTGCCAGCGCCGTCTCCTGTCTCCTCCCCACACATGGATGCAACCGGGGCACAGGCCGGAGCTTGATGACGACAGATTGGCGGCAGTACATTCGATGATGGGAATTAGCGAGGAGAATAGATGGTTAGGCCAAGTGGGCTGAACGGTTTGGCCGATTTCAGCAACCCAATTGATACAACATCTGGGTGAATATTCGCATGTCGTGGGCAGTTCCATCTGGGACAGGTGCTACCGAACACATGCATATTAGGATGGTTCCATCCGATACATGTTTGGGTCGTCATCGAGGAGAGGATACGTCCTAGAGCGGCAGCTTAGATATTTTTTTTTAAAACGGTGGCAAAAGCTTTGCCTTTTATATTGATATAGTAGAAGCAAACATGACAGGCCTAGGCCAAAATAGTAGAAGCTCAGATATTTTGGTAGCCTTAAACCTCCTACGGCCTATCGTCTCCTACAAATAGAGGGCTTCTACTGTTGCTGCTTCACAGCACAGCCGCGACCAGAGAGAGAAAGCTAGGGCGCGATGAAGAATTATACATAGATGCCGTCGAGAGCATCACTAGATTGCCGAACAATACGCCGTGAAGAAGCCTCCGAGACGCTGTAGAGGAGAGCCAAGCTGTGTATGTGATATATAAGCTTATGGTCGTGTACGGTGTGGTGGATCGGTCGCCGCTCGGAGTACCGCTGACTTGGTTTATGACCGGTTAATCGAGGCAAGTAGCTGCTTTTCTAACTCCTTTCTTCAATATCATTTGTATCTGCATCATGGATTGCTTAATCCTTGATACCTTATTGTGTACATCTATCCTCGATACATTGTTGGAGATTGACGCACATGATCATTTTCATCTTGTCGATCATGGTGCTATTATCGTGCTACCGGAGAGAGATGAGGTTCTCTCAGTCCATTGAATCATGAGGTCACATGGAGTCGTGAACATATGTTGTTGGCCTCATTCCAGTGATTACATCACTGATCTGTTTTGTATCTTGATCTCATTCCGTATTGGTGTTACGACCGCAAACGTATTGCACCAGTCATAGTTCAGGTATGAGACTGTCTGAGTTCTCTGCTAGAGATGACCTTGTTCGTGAACGTGTCGGTGATGGATCCGTAGGGGCGAACGACCTCAGTAGGTCAAGGTGTCCAGGTCTTAGTGCGTAAAAGTGCTCTGCTTGACTAGCGCCCGTGTGGTTCTAATCGAGACTATTGATATTGGAGTACCACTCTTAAGAGTATAAGTGTGAATATCTTACACATGTTCAACTAGCACCCATTCCCTTTGAGTTCCGGGTAGGGAACCTTGCGGTCATGTGTGATATCAATACTATCTTCCTTGTTCATTGTTTCTTTTGGTAAAATATCCTTTCCCTGAGATCTAGCTCCGCTGTTATTTTATTTATCTTTTTCGTTGATATCTTCTTGAATTTCTTTAAATACAGTAAAGCCTTTCTTACCATATTTATATCCTTTTGACTCTTTTGTTGCTTCATACTCAAAAAACTCTTTTGTTGCTTAGTAAAGTATCCGCTTAATGAGTATGATTTATCGTACTCACCCCTTGCTCCCTTTGTTTTTTTACATGCAGTAGTATCAAAGTTCGAAGCGGAACATACCTCATCATCCGAGTAGTAGGCTGGACCAGTTGTGCGGGAACGCGTTTGAGAACCTATTTTGTTCTTGTAAATGTAATAACCTGTAAAAACGAGTAAATGAGCTGCTCGAGACCAGTGTGCTGGTTTATGCCTGCTTTTCTACGCTTTGCACGTGTATAGGCCTTGGTCTATAGCCGCGCGACGGCTGTCATTCTCCCAGGGCTGGTCTCGGGGCGTGACAATGCAACCACCACGCCGGCCACACCAACCGCTTCAAATTCTAGGTTTTACTCTGCTTACCATGTTGGTCTAGTAACCAGGGCCAATCCATAGGTAGAGCAAACAGGGCGACCGCCCCGGCGCCGAGAGAAGGAGGGCCTCAAATACCAAATTGTGTTTCTAACTCTTATATTATATCTATGTGTCACATATAATTGAGTATTTACCATTTCTAAATAGCATAAAAGTCAAACTTAGTTTGTATTAATAATTCACATGAACAAACCAGTTAAATCACGAGTCATTAGTTTAACTTGTATGATACTCTCCCTTGTGATTATCTTACACATGCTATTACATGTTTTGCTTGATATATTTCAAATGTTTAATTTCATGCATGACTTTTTATTCCAAGAACTAACTGAAGCAATTGTATAGAGAGACACATTGTAGTGATCATATATACTAATTGAATTTTGTGTGTGAAGTAGTAGAACCCGTAATATTTTATGTTCGTCAGCGATTATTATAAGTGATGTTATCTTAGTACCAAGTATAACTCGTTAACATATTATTAACTCATTACTAAATCTAAGACACATTTGAGCAAGTAAAAAAAATGATCATGTTAACTGTTTAATTTATATTCTAGAAGTTTCTATATTTTTTGGTTACATAACCATACACTACACATCTTTTTAAAGATATTTTTAGGTTTTCCGCATCGGAATCTCTACCAAAATAAATTATAATACTAACATAGATAAGAACAAACATATAATAATATACATATATGCTATATGATTCATCAACTGTGAGAACATCAAGGGGTCACACGTTTTTCCTTTTTGTTAAGAGGAATTTTATATCTTATTAATGAAAATATTTGAAAAATGGAACTTTTTGCATAACTCATAAATATTCAATGATAAACATTACAACTATATAATGAAAAAGTAACAAAATATTGTATGGCTAAGATTGCTAACTGAGTATACAACATTTTTTTTGTTAAAACCATAATATGGCAAAAAATAACAAAATATAAATTCAGCGTAATTATATTTATTTAACTCGTCTTGGCTCCAACAATTAATTGGAACTAACACAGCTACACATGTTTCTATTGCTATCATAGAAGTGGCAAGATTTGGTGTGATGTGGTCTTCGAGAGTTCTACAACAGTCGGTGTAATGTCAAGCACTTTTACACATGTTTCCGAAGAAAACAACATGATCTCAGCAGTCATGTCTCATAGTTCATGTATTTTGAGCTATGGTCTTCGGTTGATGGCTTTATCCTTCTCTACTGGAGGGTGTTGAAAGTTTGGCTTTAGTATCCTCGCCACCCTCGGAATCACGTTTGTCACATGGTATGTCTCTGGAAGTCCGGTGACCCTACCAGTGTCACAGCTATTTCATCTTTCATTAGCTCTTGCTTCACTAAGATGACAGGTGGTTGGTGGTCTCGGTCGCAGCCCATCACCCCCCCTTTGTGTGAGCAGTACGCTGAGAGTAGCACATTCTCTACTGAGAGGGTGATAGCAACAATAGCAGTGTAAGCAAGATGCCTATTTTGTCCATTTTATCTGAAGTTGAATGGTTGAATCCATATGACGTGGACGCGTATTTTGTCGCCCCATTTTCCCATCATCAATGTAAGACATGGAATATATATGGAAAAGATTAAACAAGATAAAACTTATAGTCCACAATGTAGTCTTTAACCAAATTTAAATTGCTAGGAGGGTCACGTGTCTTGCAAGCACATATATGAACATAACAAAATAGTCAAGTCCACAATTGGTAGACACAAATAAAGAGGTTCAAATGTGCAAGTAAAAAGGTTCACGGGCTCATAAAAGACGCAATTAAGAAGCAAAGATTGTGCCTAGACCCATAACGAAATGAAAATCCCCGGTTTAACTTAATAAAACTTATCTCCCCTTTTCGCATAAAGAAACCAAAGGGAAAGAGAAACGCTAACACCCATGTTGAAGTATCCAAGTTATGTAACTGACACACAAAGTTCTTAGTCTTTTTGGTGTTTTGACAACCATTATAGATTCATTAGGGGTCTTATGTACACAATACAATGTTAGGTCCTCTAAAATTTAACTGTTATTTCCATGTAAGTCGAATATAGAACACAAATCATAAAATGTCGTCGTATGCCAAATTACGCTTGTGAAATTATGGTAAATATACAGCTTTGCGATTCACTGGCTAGTCATTCTCTTGTGGAAGTTTGCATTTCTTGTGAATCAAATGTTATTGATGAGAGGAGAGGCACCAACGACATCATTGTTGCCTGTTACAACATTTGGTGCCCCGTGCACTATGTGTGGCGGTGGCCACTTGCTCCATAAATTTGAGTTGCTGAAAAGTCATGTGCAGAGAACCTTATGGCATATATATTTTGCATTGCAACATTAAATAATCGAGACGTGTTTTGCATGTGCACACTATCTAGTTGTGCCAAAGAAGACCAAATCGGAAAGAGTCCTTCATTAATCATAATCCCTTTCTTCTACAACAAATATTCTGCAATGCCAAGTTGAAGCAGATAATTAATATGCAATCGTGCTATCTAGTTCAATGCAAACACAGTTTAGGGTTCAATCTCCCAACTAAACCAAGGATTGTGTAGAACAACATTCAAATAGAGAAGTTTATACCTCAAACATTGTCCCGATTTGGGGTTTGATATCTCAATCTAACAAATGCACTTCCTCATCATATTCTGCATCGTGCTTTGGTACGAGACAACAATCCAATGTGGATCCGTATTATCTGTTTAGTATCTCATGGATTCATGCAAGTATCCTACTATATATGAAAGTTGGAAGAAACCTCTCCCCCTCACGCGTCCACGTCACCCGAAAAAACCTGGCCGTTCGATCGACCGCACGGACGTCCTAGATTGCTTCAAAAATCGCGCGACACTGTAGCGTACTGTAGCTCGGGAGTTTCTACCAATCAGAGCTCGCGCACGAATTTTGGCGCAGCCAACTTTACAGGAACAATCTCGCAACTCGAGTAATTAACCCGCAGTCCAAAATTTAACGCAGCGAGGGACCTGTTCGTGATTCCAGCAAAACACAAGGGCTTTTCTGCAAAACCGCTCGCAGAATCCCCGCCGCTCCACCCCTCCCCGCTCAGATCGACGGACGTGGGGAGCTCTGCCGCCGCACCCTCTTCAACCTCGCCGGCGATCGCGTGCCGGGACGCCCGAGGGACGCCGGAATCGGCCTCGCCGTGCTCCGCGTGCGCCGCCACCGATTCGGTCGCCGCCGGCGGCTCCGGCGACCAAACGGTCCAGAGCGCCGCCCCTCCGGCTCCCCTATGCCTCACCTCGCGGATCCGCACGGTCCTCGCCCCGCCGCGCGAGCGCGAGCTCTGCAGAGCGGCCGCCGCCCCGTCCACCGCCGGCGGGTGAGGTCACGCGATGACGTCACCGCGGGCCCGCCTGTCAGATTTCCCACTTCTTTTAATAATTGCAGAAAATGCTGGAAATTGAAAAATCCATATCTTTTAATCCGTAATTCAGAAAAATACAAATAGTATACCAAAATTTGCAGAAAAATGAAATCTTTACAACTAACACATTTCCATGCATTATTAAGCTTCTGTAAATAATTTTACTTAGAAGAACTAATTTAACCTTTTTATATTCATTATTAAGCTTCTGCAAAAACATTTTAAATTGTTGAATATTCGCATATACTTAAAACAACAAATTCTAATTCAGAATAAATATATTCTTTCAGTTTTTCCTGAATGTATTATTCGAATCTTTCCCAAAATATGTTTATCGAAACTGTAAAATATTATTCGATTTGAAACTTACTCAAAACAACAATTCCTCACAACGACACGACGTTATTTCGTTTTCTAACGACTGTTTAATCATTACATTTTCACACTGACGAACAAAACCACGGATCACACGCCCGCGCCGTCAAACTACAAACATATGAGAACACTTAAATTTGCTAAAAATGTGCAAATATTCCAGGCGACAAATTACAACGAATTTTAGCATTTTGAATCACAACGTTCACGGTGGGCTTTACTAAGTAATGGAATATAAGAGCTGCTTTTATTTAATTTAGGCGATCATTTTTTATGACCCACAAAAGATAAGAGAAATGTAAAATAATCCGAATATTGTTTAAGCAAAGGAAAAAGATAAAAAAGGAGATACTGTTTAGGCAATGTTCCCATTCCTTAAACAAATGATAATGGAGTCATTTTTTTTACACTACTCGAAACATTTTACATCTCTCTTAATAATGGATCCATAAGTAATGTTACAATTTATAATAACGAAGACATTTGTCTTCAAAAAATCACAAATATTTGGAGTATTATTTGAGGAAAAAAAAAGATAAGAGAAATGTGGAATGTGAAGTATAACAATAACTTCGAATTTATCCGCCCGAAAAATATGACAAATATATGAACATGAAAAAAAACGTTGATTATCTATAGCATATGAACAAATTACAAATTTGGATATTCCAAAATTTCGAATGCATTTCAGGTCTGAGCATTTAACAAATGAAAAATAATTCAAATAGGACAATTATACCAACATGAACAAAAAAAGAAACGCTGGCTACTTACGGCGTACGATCAAATTTCAGATTTCAATATTTCAAAATTTTGAATGCCTTTCAAACTGAGCATTTTACAAACTTGAACACAATTTAAATCTTAATAACCTCCCAAACTGGATTTTTTTTTTGAAAACTAATTTTTTTTTAAACGCAGGCTATTTTTGAGTACCAATAATTTTCAAATCTAAACAATTTCTTAATGACGCGCGCACTAAGTTCCCTAGTTCAACTAAGGATAGGCGTGAGATTACTGATTGACATAATATCGTGCAACAAGGTAGTATTCAACTAAAACTCATCGCCCAAGGAATTTCCAGAATAGAACGATTCATCATCAGACTCAAGTTCAGCTTCCCCAGCCGACCATGGTGGTTTAGATGTCAAACCTACTTGAGGAAGGCCATCGTCTCTGAGAGATGTGTTATACTGTATTTTAATATAAAGTAACATAATTAAATTATTAAAACATTATTTGAATCCAATTTCTTGATGGCGAACTTTATCCCAGCCCTGAATCCGATGAGTATGGTACGAGAAAAATGTTTCCCCAAAAATGGGGATACAGTGAAAAGATACTCCTCGGCCTGGAGCATACCCGTTGCTATCCCTAAGTGGAGATTTGTGTTGTATCGGCTATAATAACATTATTGGAAGCACGGTTAGTTAAAGTAGATTTACTCATAGAGTGAATATTTTTAACTCCCAGGTATTTTAAAAAATAATTCAAAGATCATGTTTACTAGTATTTAAAATCTGAAAAAGAATCCTGCATATTCTCAATAGTGTATCTTATGAACTTGCAAAATCTCAATTTGAAATGATTTATATTCCGATCTACACGAAAATGACAAATACGTGGATCTGATTTTTAAATCTTCAAAATAAATAGTATTATTTTGTCATTTTGTGTATAATACAAAGAATTTCACATTGTGATTTTACATGTTTGTAGGATGCATCATTAGCTACATCCAGTTTTTTTAAAAGTATAAATATTACTTTTGATTTTTAAAAAGATGAAGGGCTCGGTGGTGCCCCGGAGCCAAAAGGAGTTTCCAATTTAGTCGCATTTTTATTCTTTTTGTGTGGAGAATATCGCATTTTTATTCTAAAGGGATGGCAATGACACATACTCCTTCCATTCCAAATTAGTTGACTCATGTTTATCCAAATAGGGATGAATCTACCAGAAAAGCAGTTTTGAACCCGGGCACCAGTGAACCCGCCCATTAAAAAAATTGAATATCATATTTCTGAGTTTCAAAAAATTCTGAAAAAACATTATGATGTTGCCAATGATGCATCCCACAAACGTGATTTTTTTTAGTGTGAAATACTTTATATTATGAGCTACACAAAAATAACAAATCTGATAAACTTTAGAGATTTGAAAATATCCATACTCAGATCTACAAATTTGTCATTTTTGTGTAGCTCAAAATACAAGGTTTTTGAAGTTGATATTTTGCACGCTAGAGGGATATATCATCGGCTACGCTCGGATTTGTTTTCAGAATTTTTTGAAACATATAAATATAGTTTTTGAATTTTTTAAACAGGAGGGATCACTGGTGCCCGGGTGCAAAAAGTCTCCACTGTGAATCTACAGACTAAAATATGTATAAATGGATCCGTATTTGGACATGATGTTTTGACTCACGGGTGCAGATGAACCCGTTGTGCAAAATACATTTTAACGCATTTTAAAATGTTAAAAAATTTCAAACAAAATTTTGGAGTGTTCATATGAAAAATGTCTATCCGTACAAAAAAGTTTCACATCAAAAAGACATTTTGTGTGACCGGTATAAAAAAGAGAAAAAAATGTTACGTGCAGAGGCATTTTTGAACACCGGGGATTTGTCTTTTTTATATCGGTTGCACAAAATGTCTTTTCATGCCGGTTTTTTTTGTAGGAACATAGAATGTTCATATGCACACCCGAAATTTTTGTTTGAATTTTTTTGAAATTTTAAAGTTCGTTTTTTGGGTAATGGGTGTAGATGCACCTATGAGCCGACGTGGATTTTCATCCGTATTTGGACAAACTTGCATCATCTAATTTGGAACGGAGAGAATACTAAGGGGATTAATTAATAGGAGTAAGTGACTAAATCCTACTCCATATTTTCTTTACTTTTGAATTTTGACACAAATCTAATATGTGCCCTCCATCTATGACCGGTCACAAGCCAAGGATCCGAACCATCAAAATCCATCTGAGCTTTCCTGTTGCGTTCTTCCTCGACTCTTAGCGCTGCCGCGTCGCCGGCGACGGCGCCGCAGCTTAGCGTCCCCGCCGAAGCCTCAGCGCCTCCGCCTTCCACGCGCGTAGCCGGGTAGCCGCCATCACCGTCCCCGTTCTACCTCGCCGCGTCCCTGCTGTCTCCGCCCCATCCGCAACCGCCCCTGACCTAGGACCGGATGGACCTCTCCGTCACCTTGGCCCCCACAGAGGTACGGCTCCTGCAAACCTCCCTCCAGCTATTTAACAGTGCTTTATTACCGTCTCTGTAATTTGGTTGAAGCTTGAGCGGCCATTGGAGATAATAATATGGTAACGGAATTTAGGTGATCTGGTTGATTAGGGGCATCTCGATTACTTGGTACTTAACCTGGTGTACTGAATATTTAGCCAATTCGTATTTCAGTTTGCGGAGCAATGTTAGTGAATGCATGGTTCTGTGTCGGAGTGGACTGATTTTGTATGTTTGTCTCAGTCACATGTTAAGGGCGCATTCTCCTGTAAATTTGTGCTCTTTTTATTAAACCGGCATAATATTTTCGCTGATAGACCAACCATGGCTTGTGTGCTCGACTGCTTAGATTTCCCAATTCCTGGAGGTGATCACAAGTCTTCACCTTACATTTTTCGTGTTTTTTCATCTTCATACAACATGTCTAGTGTTTCAGTTTTAGATGCTGACCAATGATCTGGTGGAATGTGTTACAGTTAGATTCAAACTTGTTTGTTCCATGGAAGCATGTTCTGTTCATAATAGGCATTCAACAACGAATTTTATAAAGAGCGAACGTGAGAATTGGTATCCTTGCACGGAAAGTTGCTAGCCGTCCGATCTTTGGAAGCAACGGTGGATGTGAGTTGCCAGGTTGTTCACGTTGCCACGTGGAAACTTTCCATCGCGTTGCGCCGTATTGGCGTCTTTAAATCTTATAAACACACAATCTTGGTTTTCCTTTGGAGTTCCTGCCGAAATAAAACTGTTCGTTTGGAACATGAATAAATCTTCACTTAATTTTGTGCCTACCGCTGCTGAGCTGCCTGACTTTCAGCAGACGTGGGGCTTAACCAAATGTTAGTTCCATTCTCTGAATAGTATGTATGATTATTTGAGTAACAGATCCTTGTACTTGGTGTTGAGCTTCTAGGACACTAGGCGCAAACAAAACATGTCTAAAGTTTCTTAAAACCATTGTTTTTGTAACATCCACGTTTGTTGAGTGAAGTTCAGTGTCTAACTATTCGTAATGCGTATTTTTTCCTAAAAATGGCCCTTTTACCGAACTAAGCCTAGATGTGGCCCTTTTGTGAAACTATTGCCAAATCTGGCCCCTGGGCTCGGCGCCAAATGGGCCGGCGCCGAAATTGTACAGCTCGGCGCACCAAATGGGCTGGCGCCGACCCGGTTCAGCAAATGGACTTGACCTGTACCATTTCGCCTTCCCTATGCCGAGGATGCGTTGAAGACCTTGAGTTTACCAGAAGGTTCCTCCTATCTTAACCATTGCCCTTCCCCTTTGCGCTGAAGCATATGACTCTGCGCTGAGCTTGTTCTAATTTGTACTGTTGCTCCCTAAATTTTGTCTGTGTTTCAGCATACGCGGAGATTGTCCTGAACTTGCCCCGTGCTCTGAAGAAGGTGTTCTACTCTCCGGAAAGTGACTGAAGCATGCGTGTAGAATCTGCCAATGAGATTGAACCTTGTGATACCATGCAAAAAAAAAAAAAAACTAACCTTACTGATGTAGATACCGAATATTTGACAGCAGAGTACTTTTTTGATTCTGCCTTGGGTGTCTTTTGATATCTAATGATTCTTCCCTGAATGTTTGGGATTGTTCGAAAAAATTCGGCAGAACGAAAACGTGGAAGGGGGTGCATATCATTTCTGCCTCCACTACCCTATCCTGTTACTTTGCTTACTTCCCGTCGCCACTACCCTATCCTGTTACTGTTTGGGTTTCCCTCGGCTTGAGGTTGCTCCCACTACCCTCTCTTTTGATTGAAGTTCACTTCTCGGCACAATTGATTATTGTAGCATGGAGCCTCATATTACAGTTCACTTTTCGAAGGAACTTTATCTTTGTGAAAATTTCCTAAGGTAATTTATCGGGTGCACATCGTATTTGTTGTGCGGAGGAATTGTAAATTATGTACTCCCTCCGATCCATTAAAATTTTGTAACATGTGTACAACCAGCGACAGTTTTTTCGGACCAGAGGAAGTAGATGAGTTCGTCGACCTTGGAGTTCTTTCCTGAGGATTCGTTGTCGTTGGATGATTTTGGACGATTTGTTTGAAGATGATGAGATCGAGGACATCATTTGATGTTTTACCTTGAAGGAGTTGGAGGAATAGAAAAAGAGAAAGCGGCCGAGATCACAAATGAGTATGTCAGTCTGTGCATTCTCTGAATCCGAGCTCTTGGCCATGAAATGGTTAGGAAGGAATATTTTTTCGAGATTTGCACATGTCTCGCTCATCCCTTTCGTAGGTGTTACCAAATGAGACGAGATCTCTTTGTGCGCATTGGCAAAGCTTGCGAGACCAGCCGTAGATATTTCACTTGTTGGAGTAATTCTGGTAGTGCCATAATTCTAAAAATCTTGGTCGAGAACAAAAAATGACCTGAACTTTCCGAGAGAAAGGTACCACTAGTCGAAGAAGTCCCCGTTGGCTGGCTTGCTGTCTTCGTGATTCTTTCGTGCAGAGGGGAGAGGGGCCGGGTTTCGGCTTGCAATTGTAAAAGAAAACATATACTAGGATTTTATGCGGATTCAGAATCGGAGAGGAACTTAAACGTAGGCGGCATCATCATCGATCTAAAAAACAAATCTTACACGTACCTGCTACTTGTCATAATAATTCGACAAACATCACCAAAACCCTTGGCTATGGCGCAGCGCCACGGTCTCACAACGTACCAGATGGTGACAATAGCGTTGTTCCTGGTCAGCACCGCCCCCTTGGCCGCCGCCGTCCTACGCGGCATCGTGAAGACGATCAACTACACGAGTCCCGTGTACACCGTCGTCATAGACTCCGTTGGGGGCCTCGACGCCGATCTCGGCGCGCCGGTCTCGCCGGTGTTCAACCTCACCTTGAGGATCGACGAGCGCACCGGGCGTCGCGACGCGTGCGTCGGCCACAGGGCGGCCTCTGGATTACCATGGTTCCGTCCTCGGCCGGGGCCCGTACCGGAGTTCTGTGTGGACGGAGCCACCGGCCGGCACCGCAGAAGCGCCGGCCGTGGCGTGGGGCATCGACGTCAAGATCCCAGAGTTCCTGCGGGGCCAGCTCCGGTGTCATGGAATATGATATAACGGTTTATTAGTATGTAATAGTGAGTTAGTAGCTATGAGGGTACTTTAGATATTTCATCTATGTGGTCATCTTCTAGCTAGTTGAGTCTATATAGAGCCATCCTTGTATCCAATCTGAAAGAGAAATCAAAACCCTAAATTCTATCAGTTTATTCCTACAATTTATCTTATTTTTTATTCCTGCAATTTATCATGTTTTAGCTATAATTCCTCTCAAATCCCAGTTCTTGGTGATCCTCTCCTTGTCAGATCCATCAGGGTCCTGACAAATTGGTATCAGAGCAGTCGATCCATCGGGATCTTGCTCCATCCCTTCTCTCCCTTCTTCGATTCTTCGATTCCGACGATTTCCCCAATCCCGGCGATCTCTTCTTCTTCTTCGGGTCTATTCGCACCATGGCGACCACGCCCTACCCTCTACCATTCCCTTTCTTCACCGCCCCATCTCCTTTTTCATCGCCCTACCCCGCCGCCGCCATCTACCCACCTCCTCTTTTCCTCGGCGGCTACTACCCATCCCCGTTAATTTCTTCCGCTTCCGCATACGCATACGCGCCCGCCCCCGCCTTTCCCTCCCCAATCCCCACCCAAATCAGCCAACACCCGCCGCCACCCAAATCCATGGTGACCTCCACCGCACCTCCTTCGGCGGTCCCATCCTCTCCCAGCCGCCACCGCAAGGAATCCCCCAATCCTGAACCCGAGCACACCATCCATGGCGACCTCGCCCGTCTTCACCTCTGCCTGTGCCCCCGTCACCAGCGCTGAGGGTTCCCAGTCTCGGGGTGGTGCTCTCGCGGCAGAGAAATCGGGGGCAGATCTTGCCGACGCAGAGCTGGAAGCAGCAGAACTGCAAGCACAAGAGGAGCAGCGTATCCAGGACAACATCCCGCGCGAGGTACTCCATCTTGGCTACCGTCTGGACCAACATCAGGCCGATGACCCCCTCACCGCCGCTAGTTCCGTCTTCACGGAGATGGAGTATGTGCTCACCGCCCCAACCAACCAGCAGAACAACTCGTCCGCTGTGACCAGCAAATGCCTCTTCACTGATTCGTTCTCGTTTGGATCAACCTCACACGCGCCTGGGCTTGGCAACATGACCACCTCGTCTGCAGCTACCACTCCTACGACCACGCCATCAGCCGAAGCACATGCTCGCGCGGAAGCTGCCGTCAGAGAGCATATGCCCTGTGTTGTCCTTAACATCAACCGAAGATTGGATGAGCATCACGCTCAATCTCAGCGTTCATTTGCATCCTTGCAAGGTGAGCTCTCCAAACTGAGGGACAAGTTATCTTCTCTGACAACTTCGATTGTAGCCTCGTCAGCGAGCTCAAGTTCTCCTTTTGGTGCATCTTTTGTTGCTTCTACACCGAAAATTGCTTCCTTTTTTGCAACAAATGCATCCACCAACCCATCGGCTACTGCTTATGTCGCTCCACAAGTGTTTGGTGAAATGCCACAACAGTATGATTTTCACGATCTCAGTCGCAAAATTGTGTTCCTAGCAGATGGTTCTGAGCGAAGCTACTTTGCGCTACCAGAAAATTATCCATTAGAGCGAGCCACTCCTGAACCAGTGTTCGATGTCTATGGTGACGAAACAGAGGACTGCTCGAATGCATTTGTTGATGTGTCCGCTAGCACTCCTGAGCAGCAGCCATATGAAGATCAACGAGAAACTGAACAGCCTCCCAAGTGTTTCAGCAGGCCAAATTTCAGTACTGAGAGACCTATTGTTGGTACTGTTGGCGTATTCAGTTTGACAAATGGGCAGTCAACCGGTGAATTAGATACACTGAATGAGAGTAACAACTTATTGTTTGCAAAGCAAAACATAGAACAACTTCTCATTTGCTTCAGCACAGCTCCACAATGCAGTACATATGAGGAAGAGTCCCAAGGCGATAAAAAAATATTATGGGAGAAACCTGTTTGCCAAACTGCTACAGGGCATTCCATATCATTTTTTCCGTGGGATCCAGAAGCTACAGCATTCTCTGTTCTGTTTCCGACAGTTGCTGATGCTACAAAATTACAGTGCACATATGTCGACAATCCTGAGCTGGTACATGTACTTGCTGAGAATTTAGGTGCACAGGCCGCACCCATTTTTGCTTCTGCTACCGTGTGTTACCTTGCTTGTGAAAGGGGATGGACAGTAGTGAATGCTTCAGCTGAACTTGTTTTAGCGGTTCAAATTTCTGAAGCCACCTCTGTAGCAAAGCTTGCTCTGTTCCTTCTCTCCCAAGATAATTCCTTCATCATGCAAAGGGCTGCACATTTATCTGAGTCGCTTACATGGCATGGCTCACTACCTGGGACTCCATTCCTACTACTGAACATCACCAATTACACATGGGATCCTGGTGTTTCGAAACTCAAAGACACAGTACTAGATAAATGTGCAGTGCAAGTTCAGTTTGTCCAGCAGAGCACTGAACTGTCACTTTTTAGTTTCGAATTCTCAACCAGCTCCCAGAAAAGAGTGCAATGGGATCCTGGAGTTAAAGTGTCCTTGTACTGCTGGTTGAATATTTTGACAGTATGGAGTGAAATTGCTACACCGTTTTGGCAAAATCAAGGGATCAGTGCTTCTTATGTATGGGACCCTGGTACTATGTTACTTTGGTACAAGGCCAAATGGTGGTTACTATTCACAGAAGAAAAGATCAGTTGCCATGGCGACATCAAGTGCTATGGAGTTGCTCTTTGGCTGATCCATTTTCAACCTCCTTGACAAAGGATGAATTGATTCCGAAGGATAATTGAAAATGATAAAAGTTTCTAAAGAAACTTGTTTATCCATTGGTGACCAATGGTCTCAAGGGGGAAGGAATGTCAGGGAATATGATATAACGGTTTATTAGTATGTAATAGTGAGTTAGTAGCTATGAGGGTACTTTAGGTATTTCATCTATGTGGTCATCTTCTAGCTAGTTGAGTCTATATAGAGCCATCCTTGTATCCAATCTGAAAGAGAAATCAAAACCCTAAATTCTATCATTTTATTCCTACAATTTATCTTATTTTTTATTCCTGCAATTTATCATGTTTTAGCTATAATTCCTCTCAAATTCCAGTTCTTGGTGATCCTCTCCTTGTCAGATCCATCAGGGTCCTGACATCCAGGAGGAGCTTCGGCGAGGGGAGGCGGCGTTCAACGTGTCCGTACGGGTGCCAACCGACAGGACCGTCGGGAACGGGCCTGACGACGTCGTGTTCGAGTGCCAGGCGAAGGTCGGCGAGGAGTCCGCGCCATGCACGAAAATGTACATCTCCGCCGACTGTGGCCACTTCCGCTTTTCCTATCGGCTGATGGTGTTAAGGGCATCTCCAGCCGTTCGCCCCCAGGCCGAAAAACGGCGCTATTTTGGGCCGCCTGGGGGGCAACGGCGCTATTTGACGCGCTGGGGGCGGCGTTTTCACAGCCGTGACCAAACCCAACATTTGGGCCAAAAAATTCAAAAAACTAAAATTGGGCAAAATTTAGCTAATTTAGGCGAATTTCATTAATATATGGGCGAAATTCGCCGATTACATAGTTGAACATAAAATAAAAACTTAGTAAAATATAACTTGGCGATCTACACGCCGTTCTACATGCCCAGTTGGCTGTAGAAGACGGTGTAGTCGCCGCCGTCGCCGTCGTCGTCGGAGTCTCCGGCGGGGCGGCTGGAGCCTTGGCCGTCGTCTCCGCCATGCCACCTGCTCGGCTCGGGCGCGCTGGGGGCGTCCTCATCCTCATCGCTGGGGTCGAGGATCTAGTACTCCGGGGGTGGTGGCGGAGGTGGAATGCGACGGCGAGGAGCCGCGCCCTGCCCCTACGCCGCCGCGCGCGCCGCCGCGCGATGCTTCTCGCGCGCCGGCGCTCCAACTCCTCCAGGATGCGCTGCTGGCACTGGATCTGCTCTGCCTCGTGCTCCCTCGCTGACCAGGCATCAGCGACGTCATCTGGCACTGGAGGGACCTCGTCGATGGATGCGGCGATGGTGAGGTTCAGGCCAGGGAAGTCCTCCACGTCCTCCGGCGCCGCCATATTGATGGCCGCCCTGACGTAGTCGGGCGGCGCCTGCCACTCCGGCGCCTTCTTCTTGCCCTCCGTCTTGGGCTTGACGAGGCGGCGGAAGAGGCCGCGAGGCGGCGACGAATCGCGGTGCTCGTTGATGCGGAGGCTACCGCTGCGGTTGGGTACGCGCCGGCCGGAGTTGAGGATGGGCGGCGGCGACTCCGGGGCAGCCTGAGCAGGAGGCGCGGACGACGCCGATCGCGCGGCAGAGGAGGAGGACGAGGAAGTGCCGCACATCCTCCGGGGCATCCACGACGGCGTGCGTGGCGGCATCGTCAGCCGCGGCCTGTTGCCGGCGTGGATGTGCTCGAGGACGAATGCGAGCGTGCGTCCTGGAGCGCCCCACCACCTCTTGCGGCCCTTGGCGTTCTTGCGGCCTTCCACCGGGCCGTTGTGGCCTTCGTGGGCCAGCTCGCGGGTGTGGCGCTGGCGGAAGAACTTCGTCCAGAAGGCGTGGTTCGCCGGATCCCAGCGGGGATCCGCCGCCTGCTCGTCGGAGAGGCCGGCGAGCACCTCCTGGATGGCGTCCACGCAGTCCACCCCTTCTGGCGGCGGAGACACGGGAACGCCACCCGCGCTCAGAAGCCACGCGGCTTGGCCGCCGGATGCGCCGGGGACGCGCATATCAGGCGGGGTCGGGTAGCCCGCCTGATATAGCATCCGCGCCTCCTCTCTATGGAGGAAGCGGCGGCCGAAGCCGTTCACGGCGGCATCATCGCCGGGGAACCGCTCGGCCATTGCTACGCCTGTGCTCTGTGGGCGAGAAGAGAAGGCGAGGGCGAGAAGAGGAAGGCGGGAGCGAGAGAGAGATGTGCGTCTGTGCACGTCGAGGGAGGGTTTTTATAGCGGCGCGGAAGGCCAGACGAAGGGGCGGTGGCGCGCCATTACTGTGCGCCGCGTGCCCCGCGATTGGACGCGTCGGCGACGGCCGTTCACTGGCAGCCTTTGACCGGCGCGTGGCAACGGATTGGACGCGTCGGCGGTGGCGCAGACAGCGCGGCAGTTCACAGCCATAACTCCGGCAGGCTTTTGACCAGCGCGGGAGCCGAGGAGATGAAGATGCCGCGTTTTCGCTCCGTTTCCCCGCCATTTTTGCCCAAGTCGCTGACAACGTTGGCCCGTCCTATTTTCAAGCCATTTCGCCCCTCCCAGGCGGAACCCAATGGGCTGGGTCTGGCCTAGGAGCGCCGACGCTATTTGGGCTCCTGGGGGGGGGGGGGGGGGACTGGAAGAAAAACAGCGCTAAAAGATCATTTCGGCGCTATTTTGGGCCCTGGGGGGCGCTGGGGGGCACAGCTGGAGATGCCCTAATTAACTACTTGAGGAAAAACTGAGGAATATGCAAGCTGAGCTCTCTCGGTGGAGCTATACTTCTTTCGGCTCAGTAAAGAAGAACATTCAAAATTTGCGCCGAAATTTCGAGTCGATTCGGAGGGACAATCTCTATAGAGGCCCTACCACAAAGGAAAAGATGATTGTAAGCAGGCTGCAAGATATGCTAGCAAGAGAAGAAACCATGATGTGTCAACGTGCATGTGTACAATGGCTCAAGGAAGGGATAGAAATACAAGGTTTTTTCATGTCAAAGCGAAGATCCGTGCACATCGAAATCGTATTTGTAACCTGCAAAGAGAGGACGGATCTATTGCTACTTCCCAGGAAGATATCACCCGGATGGTGATGGACTTCTATAGTAAATTGTTTGCTGCTCAAGATCATCTGGAGCCATCTCTGGTTACACGTTATATGGAACGCAAGATTACACCTGAAATGAATAAACTTCTGTGTGCTCCTTTTACTCACGAGATTACAAAGGCTCTATTCATGATGAAACCAAATAGCTCCCCGGGAATTGATGGTTTTACTGCAGGTTTCTATTAGAACCATTGGGACACCATGAAAGATTCGATATGTAATGCAGTGCTGAATTTTCTAAATGGAGGAGACATGCCTATGGAAATGAATCGTACTATCCTGGTGCTGATTCCAAAAGTGAAGCATCCACAAACCATCTCCCAGTATAGGCCAATTTCCTTGTGCAATGTTATCTATAAAATCTGCTCAAAAGCGTTAGCGAATCGCCTAAGGCATATTCTGGAGGAAGTGATACCCGAAGAGCAAAGCGCCTTCATTCCAGGAAGACAGATCTTAGATAATGTACTAATCGCCTATGAATGTATTCATTACATGAAGAGGAAAAAAGGAAAGAAAGGTGCTTGTGCAATCAAACTTGACATGGCAAAAGCCTATGATAGGGTTGAATGGGCTTATCTGGAGCAGATTATGCTGACCATGGGGTTTTCTCAAATATGGATAGACCGTGTTATGCAATGTGTCCGCACTGTCTCTTTCTCAGTCCGGATTAATGGATCCTATTCAGATTTCTTTCTTCCGTCAAGGGAATTAGACAGGGTGATCCAATATCTCCTTATTTATTTCTCTTATGCGCTAACGGCTTATCTTCCATGTTGAACATATGTGGTCCGACTTATTTAAGTCGGGGCATCAGAGTAGGAATTCATGCGCCGTGGATTTCTCACCTTCTTTTTGCAGACGACTCGGTTATCTTCTCAGAAGCATCCAACAAAGGGGCTGACCGGATTCGAAGTATTTTGGAGGATTATCACCATGGCTCAGGTCAGCTTGTCAACAAGGAACAATCAGCTATCTTCTTTAGTAGAAACTGTGAAGATACAGAGAAGAACCATGTCATGCAATGTTTGGGAATCCGTACTGAAGCTCTTGGTGGAAAATACCTAGGCCTTCCTACAGCAGTGGGGCGGTCAACCAAAGAAGCTTTTGAATATCTCCCTGAGCAGGCCTGCAATTTGACGTCGGGATGGGGTGAAAGGAATCTCAACTATGCTGCCAGAGAGGTTCTTCTAAAATCAGTAGCTCAGTCAATTCCAACTTATTCTATGAGCTGTTTCAAGTTAAGCCCTCAAACTTGTGAAAAGCTAACATCTGTGATGGAAAAATATTTCTGGGGAGGCACGAAAGATAAAAGGAAGATGCACTGGCTCCGGTGGTCTCAGATGGCTCGACCAAAATATGAGGGAGGCATGGGATTTAGGGGCCTCAAATGTTTCAACAGAGCTTTGTTGGGCAAGCAGGCGTGGAGACTAATTACTAAACCAACATCTCTATGTGCCAGAATTTTGAAGGGGAAATATTTTCCAAATTCAGACTTGCTGCACGCAAACAAAGGGAAGCATACATCGCATACTTGGCATGCAATACATGATGGGAAAGATGTATTGCAGAAAGGCATCATCAAGCGGATTGGGAACGGGAAGAATACCAACAGGAAAACCATGAAGCCAATGTGGAAGCCATTGTATACCGATATTCATCTAGTCTCTCAGTTGTTGGATCAGAGAGGCGAAAGCTGGAATACAAATAGAGTATATCAAAGCTTCATTCCTCCGGACGCCGACGAAATTTTGAAGATTCCAGTGGGCAAAATACACGAAGATGTCATAGCATGGGCATACGAGAAACATGGTAACTATTCTGTCAAATCAGCTTACCACATGTTATCATCTCTTCATTTATCCAACTCTGCTCCTTCATCATCTACTGGAAATAGACACCCAATGTGGAAGCATCTTTGGAAAATGCGTATACCTCCCAAAGTTAAGACATTTTGGTGGAGGGTTTTAAAAGGTTTTATACCTTGCATGCAAGTTCTAAAACAAAGGCACATTGAAAAAGTCAGTTTTTGCAAATTTTGTGGACACCATGAAGAATCTGCACAGCATGCTATGATGGAGTGTCCAAATGTTATTTCCTTCCGGAAATCAATTACAGAGGTAACGGGTGTCAAACTTCCTTCTATGCATCCCCACACTTGGGCATCTGATGTGATTTCAGGGACGATATGTACTGAGAGGGATGTAGAGATTATTGTTTGTGGTGCTTATGCTCTATGGAATAACCGAAACAAAATTACAAGGGGGGAATCTGGTTTACCTACAAAGAAATTGGTTTCATGGATTCAAAGCGTTGTCGACGAAACCTGTAATCTGGTTCGACACTCTCCATATAAATCCTTTCCGGAACAACATTGGGCGCCTCCTCCTTCTTCTATGGTGAAGGTTAATTCCGACGGCGCGTTTTACCCTCTTGAAAGTACTGCAGATGGAGGGGCTGTGATTAGAGGCTCTAATGGAAATTTCCTGGGTGCTTATGCACGTTGGTATGGTGCTGTAACAAGTCCGCTTGTGGCAGAAGCAATGGCATGCTTCGAGGGTTTGGAATTTGCTCTCAACCAAGGCTACTCTAGTATTGTGTTAGAGACTGATAGCCAAGAGCTTCTCAATCTTTGGCATATGCATGACGAACAAAGGTCAGAAATCATGGGACCTCTGCAAAGAATCAAAGAGCTGTCTGAACGAGCTGTGTCTTTCAATTTCGTCCATGTGCCGAGGAGCTGTAACTTTACCGCACATCTTTGCGCCAAACAGGCGAATCCGGCGCGAGTGTCCTGTGCATGGTTAGGAGAATCCCCAAGTTTTATTGTAAGCTGTTTACATCACGACTGTAACTTCATGGTTCCAAGTTAATATGAAAGTTTCTTTGACTCGCAAAACAAAAAATTAACTACTTGAGTGCTTCTACTTGATTCTCTTGCTTTCTTTTGTACTTTCAGAATTTCTTTTCCCTTTAATTAGGCCCATGATTGATGATTCGAGCTTCAGCTGTGTACATTCCACGTTTTTTAGGGAGAAGTTCCGGTGAAATCCACTCGGACTCTCGGGTGCATCTGCACACCGAGTAATTAAAGAACACATTTCGAACAAAAAAATCATATATAAAATTTCGTGGATACGCATTCACATTTGTATGTGTTCATAAAATCGTTTCGTGGAAAACCGATATTTTTTGTAGCCCGTGTAAAAGATGAAAAATATCTCAGTGAAAAGTCTTATTTTAGCATCAAATTTGTCTATTTTACACATCTCACAAAAATATCGGTTAGTGAGATAACTTTGCGATTCGGATTACGGATGTTATATAGTAGTTTTCCCCTAGAGACTTAGATTTTATCGAACCAGAAAGTAATGGCTTGGAAATGTTATTTCTAACAAGTATACTAAAGTCTAAAATATTTTTGTTTAACGGATCAACTATGTTCTTTTAAGGGGTTTTATCAATGGACAAAATAGGACAGGGCGGAAGTTTCACTGCAGTTGTGCGCACACGTACCGGGACAAAAAAAAATATTAAGCATTGTTAGTGATGAAAGATTCTTATGTTAACAGAGATATATGAGGGAAACGCATCCCTGGGACACGCAACTCTATGGATTCAAAAGTTCAATCATGGCCCTGTTCCATCGACACTAGAACCTCAGTTATTAAGAAAAATAGACCAAATTAAGCATTAGTTTTTTTTTAGAAAAGGGGTGCGGATCTTCGGCCTCTGCATCCAAATGATGCACACAGTCAGCCGTATTTATTAAGAAGTTAAATGTTTCAAAGTTTACAACTCATGGATCACATAAAGTGGATACAAAGATCAGCCACTTAAATAATGAAACGCTAAACATCGATTCTTCTAGTATGATGCCACCCATCCCGGGAGAAGATAGCCCGTACGACTGTCGTCATGCGGGTGCATCCTGTATCCATGAGGCCACGCTGATCTGCAGGAAGAAGATAAGACCACATACCCCAATAAATCGCCATGTTGATAGCCTGCAAGTAATGAGAAGATTTTTTTTTTGATAAAGACAATGTCATTACGACAATTCCAAATAGCCCAAAGAATGGCCGCAACACCAATCCTAATTCGAGCCTTGGAGCCTTTATCTATCCCATTCAACCATGATCCAAACATGTTTGAGACTAGTTAGTGGGTAAACATTGAGCCTAAAGTGCACCAGCCTCCAAATAAATCTTGCAAAAGTGCACGAAATAAATAGGTGCTCAACAGACTCATCTGCATCACAGAAAACACATTTCTTACACCCTGTCCAATGTCTCTTAGTTAGATTATCCCTAGTCAATAGCTCTTTTCTGTTTAGAAACCACAAAAAGATCTTTATCTTCAAAGGGATTTTAATTTCCACAAATATTTTCGCAAATACCTCGTATGTCCGTTAAGTAAGTCTAGATAGTAAGATTTGATAGTTTACACACTATTATTTGTCAAACGCCATTTGAATCTATCTGGTTGATCTACAAGATTGACTCGCATTAGCCTTTCCACTAGATGAAACCAGGTAGTTCTATTATTTCCAACTAGTATTCTTCTAAATGGAAGATTTATAGGTACCGAACTAAAAACCTCAGCCACCGTCGCATTTCTATTTGAAGTGATAGAATACAGATTAGGATATTCATTCGCTAATGAGATATGTCCTAACCAAGTATCCTCCCAAAACAGAACCTGCTCGCCATTGCCAAGAATGAATTCTCCGCGCTCGAAAAAGTCATTCTTTACGTTCATTAAACCTTTCCAAAAAGGTGAATCGAAGGGTTTAGATTGTACTTGGGATAACATTTTACCCCCAAAATACTTAGTGACTAACATCTCTTGCCACACTCCTTCATTTAAAAACTTAAATAGCCACTTACTTAATAGACATTTATTTTTAGTTTCTAGGACCGCAATTCCAAGACCCCCTTGGTCTTTCGGTCTGCACACAATGTTACATTTTGTTAATCTGTATTTTGGCTTTAGCTGATCACTTTGCCAAAAAAAACCTTGACCGGTAATAGTCCAATCTTTTACGTACCCCTTTTGGTACTTCAAAGAAGGATAATAAAAACATTGGTAAGATCGTCAAAACTGAATTAACTAGCATAAGACGATCTCCGTATGATGGCATCTTGGCCACCCATGAGGCTAACATTTTCTCAAATCGATCCTCCACAGTATTCCATTCCTTGTTTAGTAATTTCTGTAATGTATTGGAATCCCCAAATATCTAAAAGGCAGTGAACCGATCTCAAACCCGAATATGTGACGGTACTCCTCTTGACTGCCCTTAGCTTTTCCAAAACAATGCAGTTCGCTTTTGTGGAAATTAATTTTCAATCCCGAAAGTTGCTAAAAAAAGCCAATATTAGTTTCATGTTCACGGCTTTCGCAATGTCGTGCTCCATAAACAATATTGTATTATCCGCATATTGGAGGATAGAAACACCACCCTCTACGAGATGAGGGATTAGACCTCCAACCTGCCCATCCTCCTTAGCTCTAGCAATTAAAATTGCCAGCATGTCCGCAACTAGGTTAAAAAGGAGCGGTGACAAAGGATCACCTTGTCTTAAACCCTTTAGTGTTTGGAAATAATGACCGATATCGTCATTAACTCGTATTCCTACACTCCCTCCCTATACAAACCTAGCAATCCATTCACACCAGGTGCAAATCCTTTCATGCATAGTACTTGTTGTAAAAAAGACCATTTAACCTTATCATAAGCCTTTTCAAAATCTATTTTGAAAAGTACTCCGTCCATTTTCTTCCTATGAAGTTCATGGATCGTCTCGTGAAGCACTACAACACCTTCAAGGATGTTTCAGCCTGGTATGAAAGCTGTTTGGGTCGGACGCACCACCCTACTTGCTATCGAGGTTACCCTATTCGTTCCCACTTTTGTGAAAATCTTAAAACTTACATTTACTAAGCAAATGGGTCTGTATTGCTCAATGCGACTAGCATCTTCTTTCTTGGACAGCAGCGTAATAATCCCAAAGTTAAGCTTAAATAAAGGACTTCATTGTTGTTCCCCGTAGAATTGGTTCTACCTATTGTACTCCCCTTCCCCTAACCGGGGTTTCATGTATAACTTTTAGTTCTCCTCTACTCACGCCTCTAACTTGATCCTCTTCGGGTTTTGGGTACTTGACAAGTCTTAAGAGTGAGGCATAGACAACATAACATATATATGCAACATATTGAATCAATTAACCTAATATCCTATATCTAAAATACACGTGCGCTGCAAGGGTAGGCCTCAGCTCTTACCCGAGTGAACAACTCACACATCACCATTAGTGCAGGATTACCAGTATAGCTCTGTTTATGGAGATGAAGATGGAGTAGTGACGGCGCGAGCACTTCATGGAAAAATGGTGGACGAGCGGTTCTTTCCGGCGCCTGTCCCCTCTCTTTTATATAGAGGCAGTGGACGGAGGAAGGCGTTTTGGCTCCCGGGAGCATATGCTCCCGGTATGTTCAAAAAAAAATAGAACAAATTGAAAACTTTTCAAAAAAATCCGAAAAAATCATGCACGTACCTGACGATGTCACGCACGACCGTGTCAAATTTCGCACCGAAACGACATCGTATGCGTCCTGTGCAAAAATGACAAACTTCTGACAGAAAATTCAAAATTTTGGATATCATATTCTGACAGAATTTTTGTCATTTTTGCACAGTGCGCATACGATATCGTTTCGGTGCGAAATTTGACACGGTCGTGCGTGACATCGTCAGGTACGTGCATGATTTTTTGGATTTTTTTGAAAAGTTTTCAATTTGTTCTATTTTTTTGAACATACCGGAAGCATATGCTCCCGGGAGCCAAATTGAATTTCCGCAGTGGACGGAATTAGATTTTCAAAAGCGTGCTGGTGAGAATCTAACGCGGAGCTTTTGGCGAAAGTTGCTCAGTTTGATCTGACGAAGCCGCCGATGTACGGTATGGTCGCGCACGATGCTACAATTGCTTGTTAAGTCTCCTAGAGGTTGTGTTTGGCTCTTCTTGACTTGGGCAGCTTCCCATCACGTGATTCCCATATTTGCTGATATTTGATCATTAATCCGTCCATTTCAGCAAGGAACAAATTAACAGAGGATATTCACACATCTATGCAATAAATAGTGATAAGAGACATGGTAGAGAAATAATCTAATTCATGGAACTTGCATTACTTGAATAGAACTAACACGGACTAACGTTGTTTTTATCAAAATTAATGTGGTGTCTACTTTTTGTGCAGAAAATAAATATATTCGAAAAAAATAGGAAAACGATGCCAAAAACTATTTCAGAGAAGAAGACCTACGGAGACTGTCACGTCCCGAGACCCGGCCCGGTAGAATGACAGCCTCGGCGCGCCTATAGACCCAAAAGGCTATACACGTGCAAGGCGTAGAGAAGCAGGATAAACCAGCACAGTGGATCTCAACAGCTCATTTAATCAAGATTATTACATTTACATGATTATTAAATAGTTCTCTAGTCGCATCCCACCCAACTGGTTCAGCCTACTCCTTTGATAACGTCGTCTTCCGCTGCGCACTCTGATTACATTAAAAACAAAATAAACAAGGGTAAGTACGATAAATCATACTCAGCAAGTAGATACTTCACTAAGCAACAAATGATCAGATTATTTAATACAGTAATAACAGCCTTACTGTATTTAAGTCAGATATCAACAGACAAGATAAATAAAGCATCAACAAAACTTGAGTTAAAAGAATAAATCATTCACCGAGGAATATAAAGTTAAGGATGGTGAACGATCATGTATCGGCATCACACATGACAGCAAGGTTCCCTATCCGGAACTCACAGGGGTGAATATTCACACTTTTACACTCTTAAGAGGGGTACTCCGATATCAACCGCCTCGACCAGAACCACACCGGGCGCCAGTCGAGCAGAGCTCTTTTGCCCGCTCAGACAACGACACCTTGACCTACTTATGTCGATCGCTCCTACGGATCCATCACCGACACTTTCCATTCAAGGGCCGCCCCTCGCGGACAACTTAGACTGTCCCATACCAGAACTGCGACCGGTACAATGCATTTGCTGTCGTGACACCAGTACCGAAAAAGGATATGTATAGACAGATATATCAATCGAAGAATATCTGAAATGCTCAGTCAATACAATGTGCTCATGCCTCCGCGTGAGCCCATCCAGATCATGATGATTTCTCTCTACACACGTATCTTGGAAAGTACCATGGCCAACGGCAACCATGGAACAAGAGTAAGAAAGAGATATTATCAACAAACATCTCTTCAACAATAATATCAGGATCAATGAGGATATTAATCAGTACAGTGCTATCATCAGTGCAAGCACAATAGATGGAACAACAACAAGATAGAAATTAAGAGTAGCCGAAGCTACTACTAGCAACGATCAAAGATTCAGGATAGTAGCTACTTGCCTCGGGGTCGAGATCATACACCATGCCAGCACGATATTCCGATCGATCAGCTGCACACCAGTATGAAGGAACGTGTATTTTCTAGCATACGACCAAGCTCTCCTCTGTAGCTTCGAGTCAGCATCTTCCTGTGTACTTCTTCCCGGCATCTCGGCATCGCCTCCGACCTCCTGTTGTGTCTCCTCTTCCAACAAGACCTGCGTATGCTATCGCCGACCCTCTCATTCGTTCTTACTCTCTCTGGTCTCGCTCCCTTTCTCTAGCTCTCGCGTTCGATCGAAGATGAAGTGAGGAGCACTGAGAATCCATCCGCACCAGGGCTTGTTTTCTCCTCCCCGCTACAGTAGCGAGAGAGGCGACCAGGGCGACTCGAGAGCGATCCCCTTTTCTCGCCGGAGCTGGGGCGGATTCCCGCTGCCCCTCGCCGCTGCGGCGGCGGTGGGGGGTGGGGTCTCGTCCCCGGTCTCCTGGCGTGTAGATAGGGTTGTATTTGGGCTCCCCGGCGGCGATTTGGTGAGGTTGTCGCCGTCGTTAGGGATAAATAAATCCGCCCTCCTTCCTCATCCTGGCCGGCGACGGCGGGTGGGGGCGTGCTCGTCCCACCGGCCTGCGGGTCTGGTGGTTTTGGTTCTCCTCGATCTACGGATCGATGGAGTGGTCGTTCCTCCCGGGCGGATGGCAGGGCGACGTCGTCGTCGGCTCACTGTGGAGTTCCCTTTCCTCCATCCCGGCGTTGTCGAGTTGTCGTTCCCTCCAGCGGTGACTGCGGGATGAGAGGTGCTGTGTAGGAGGTGATGAAGGCAGGTCAGGATCTGGAGCGTGGACGGCTTCGGAGGACTTGGAGTGCTGCGAGCTCGGCATATCTCGCCGGTCGATGTTCGGGTCAACGGAGATATCCTTCTCGTTGGAGATGGTGATTGTTGCGACTCTCAACGCCTGTGGGCTAGGAGCTCCCTCTGCTCCATGTCGGGAGGTTGAAGAAGTTGTTCTCCTGGCTTGTTTTTGTCTGTTGTTTTACGTGTATTTCTGGTTCTTGTATCTGGTTATGTATTTCTTTACTTCTATATGAATACAAGTTCTGGGTCTCAAAAAAAAAAAAGTGAGGAGCACTGGAGCAGCATAGCGCTGCCCTATTTAAAAGATGTTGGCGAGTAAATATCTCGCCGCTGACCGGCCGCTTGGCCAAAATATCTGAGCTGCCGCTTTGCCGACTGATCTTCGACGGTGATAAAAATCTTGGCCGACCAAAGGATAGACGAGCTAAGGACCCTGTTCCCCTCGCGTCGCCTCCTCTGGGCGACCGAGGGGCGAAAACCCTAACCTAGCCGCCGCCACCCACCCGCCACCACCTCCCTCGCCTCGTCGCCCCCCGAGGCGGCTGCCGGAGTTGGCCGTGCAGCGCTGGTGAAGGGGCGGCGAGGATCTGCGCTTCCCCGGCTCCCAGCCTGCGGTATGGAGGAAGGCCGCCTGGCTCGGGGGCCCCTCGCCGGCGGCGGAGGTTCGATGGCTCCGCGACGCCCCGTCGCGCGCGCGTCGGCCCTCGTCCTCCGCTGCGCGTCCACCCCTCCCCACGCCGTGGCCGGATGATGCTGGCGGGCTCGCCCGTGCGGTGGACTGCTTCGGCCCGGGCTCTCTTGCGTGTCGCGGCAGCCTCCTCTCGGCGCTTCCGTGGCAGCGCGGCCTTCACCGGCGTCGCGGCGGCCGCATCTCTCGGTGGCTCCCGTGGCGGCACGGCCACCCCTTGCTGCACGCTGGCCCGCTGGGCGTCCTGGACGCCGGCGGGCGTCCCCTCTTCTTCAGCGCTTGGTGCTCCCGGATCCGCCCATGGCAGCCGCGCGGTGCGCGTGCGTGGGGCACGACGGCGTTTGCTGCAGGGCTGCTGCCCCGGAACCATGGTGGTTATGGCCTCGGGCAGCACCCCACTGTCTCTGTCAGCATGGTGCTCGGCAGGGTGCGGGTGGCTGGCGCGGCGTCCGGTGGCTCTGGAGGTTTTGGTGCTTGTGCTGATGTTCTGGCCGCTGGTGGTCTCCACGGGGTGTGGTTGGCTGCGGCGGTCACTGGTGGTGACCGTCTGTCACCTTCCGTAGTTGTGCTCTGCTCTGGGTGAAAACCCCGCATCGACTCTGTCGATGCCGGCGGCAGCGGTGGCTTTTGGTCGTCGTTTTCCTCACCGGAGGTGCCGTCGTAGAGCTCTAGCACCTACTGTTGTAGATGGCTGCGGTTGCTGCGTGTGGTTGTTGGTGCCGCGTCTGGTGGTGTTGGTGCGGCCACCTTGGGGCCGACGGCGGTGTTTTCTCTACTTGGCCGGCCTTCGCGGGCTTGCCCAAGACCCTCCAATGGTCGCTGTTGAGGTGTGGGAGCTTCGTGCTTTTGGTGGCGTCTTGGCTCACCTTTGCTCATTGACGACATAATGTATGTCTCCCCCACCTGCTTTCGTTTCGATCTCCGTGGCGGAGCTTCCTATCTAGGTTAGTGCCAGGTGCTAGGCTTGACACTCCGATGATGATGGTGGTGCTCCTGAGTTGTGCCCGGGTTCGAGTCGCATGCCGGTGCGGTGCGCGAGGCAATGATTGCAGAGTCTTGGCATTGTGATCCCTCGACTACACTCCCCACCTCTTGTGTCTCTTGGTGGCTCTTGCTGTTCCCTCTTCTAGTTGTATTTTTTCCATGTATTTTCTTTGTTTTCTCTTCCCCTGTATCCCCTGTACAATTGCTATTCTGTTGTAAGAACATAGCCCGCCAGGCTCTTTCGATGAATGAAACAAACGGTGGGATTTATTCCCCCCGTCAATCTCGAAAAAAAAAATCTTGGCCGACGTCACCCGTCGCATGCAATGACGTCACCTGGTGTTGACCATTTAGCACGTACGCACGAGACTTGGATTTCCTCGCCATTCTTTGAGCTGCTAGCTCATTGCGCATGCATGCATGATCAAAGCATATACGTGCACATGCATGAGCAGATTTAATTACAAAGCAAATTAGCCGCAATAAAATCATTAGAAGTCAAAATTTATTTTACCCAAATTAAATGATAACTCGAAATTCAGGTTATCACAGAGACCGAGGAGGATTCGGAGGAGGACCACAAGGAAGAGCGCGGTCACGTGGTGCGACTCCCCTGGCTGTGTGGTGGGCCCGTGTTCCCACTTCGGGTGACGCCTCTCGATCCCCCTCGGTCTACATGATTATTCCCGAAGCAAAAACCCTAAAGAGGGAGAGACATCATATTTTTGTGAGACAGAGCCACCTCCACCTCGGTTGGTGAACAGTCCATAATGCCCTTGGACTGTGATAGTATGATACTTAACTGATACCATGTAGTTTTGCGTTGTGTGTACCGAAGATGTGAGCAAGAAAATAATTTATGAACATCACAGAATACTAGGTATTATATTAAAAATCGCTGGTACTTGTGAAGAAAATAAAAGTAAGGTCATCAAAGTATTGTAAGTTTTCTTCCGAACAAAAACAGTAATGATAATAACATCTTATCTTTGTAGTAACTAATTATCAAGGTACGATGCTCACAGCAATAGCCTCATGTATTGTGTTCATCGTACCATCTACAAAATCTCTACTATATAATATGGCCCGAGGAGGTGTTGGTCCGTTTTTTTTAATTTCCAAATTTACCCCTGTGAATTGGAGATATTACTCACCACTGCCAGCGGTAAGCGGAAAAAATGTTTCGTTTTTTTGCGTTGTCTGATTAAAGGGCATGGTACGTCGCATATGTATCCGACTCTAGGATATGGTTGGTACGTCCTCCACCGGATCAACCCTGTCGCTCTCGGTGGTGCTCGTCAAGACGAATCTGGCAAGATTCCAGGCACGCGGAGGAGGGGGGTCCTCGCGGGGGCGCGCGGGGGTGGAGCTCGACGGAGGCCCGCCGGGCGGCTCCCTCGCCGGGATGAGCACGTGGGCGGCGTCCTAGCTGGGAGGCGCGCGGCGACGGAGGTCGCCGGGGCGCGCGGGGGCCGAGCTCGGCGGAGGCGCACGGGGGCGGATCCCTCGCCGGGATGAGCACGGGGCGGCGTCCTCACTGGGAGGCGCGCAGGGACGGAGGTCGCCGGGCGTGCGGGTGCTCAACGGAGTGGCTTCTCCGGCCCCGCCCCTTCCCCATCCAGGCCACGAGCCGCCACACCTGGGGGCTGCGCTTCGGCGGCCCGAACGGCTTCCATGGATGCACGCAGAGTCGCCGACAAGATGCAGCTGGTCGCGGCCGTGCACGCCTCAACCACGGCGCGCATGCCTCGGCGCGCCTCGCCGCCAATCAGTGGCCCCTCCGGCCGTCAAGCCTCCCACCACCCCGTCGCGGGAGCCTCGGCCAGCGGCGCTTGCCGCAGAAACCAAGCACCAACACACGGCCACGCTGCTGCATCACCCTCCATTTGCATCTGCACTCTGGACGACATGAGCATCTGAAGTTCAATGTTGCGTTGATCGATCGACAATCTCGGGGCAGAAATCGGATGCAGGCTACAGCTGCTGGGAGGTGGCTGCAGTCTGTACTGTATCCTCGTCTAATCACCGTCAAGAACAGCCAGGTCAGCATTGTTGACCACTATGCACTTCATACGAGAATTGATGTATATAAAATAGTTTCGTGCTTCATATCGACTTCAGTTCTCAGTCTAACTGTTGTTTGATTAAGCTGAGGGAAGTTTTCCTATTGTTAAAAGTTGGAAGTTCGGTTGAAATATAGTATGGTGGTGGTCTGAGGGACAAGCTCTTGTGTGGATCACAAGCAATTCAGTTCTCAAATGACGCTTAGAATGGCATGGAAGTAAGGAATCACGACTGCCTTTGCTACCTTCTGGTTGCAATAGAGTTAACTATCGCATATAGAATTCATTAGTTCCATTCAGTTAGTTTGTAGATTTATTTTTTGATAAAGGATGATGATCCCAACTCAGACAAAATCTGAGGTTAATTAACGCCATCTTGGTAATTGAATCAGCGGTTTTGGAAAAAAAAAATGTCATGTAAATATAGCACGTGTTATGTTGCGAAAAATTTCCGCACGGCAGATCCAGATTTCATCTTCCCACAAGCGGTTCGCAACGACGGCAGGAACCATGGCGGCGTGGCCGGCCTGTTCGCCGCGCGCGCGTGCAGCCATGCGCGGCGCTCTGTCGAACTCGACTGCGAGATGGGGATAGGAGCCTCGGAGATGGGTCTCTTGGGAGAGGTAAATGATGCCGCGCTCTGCTACTGCTGCTTGCTGTCACTTATTGTTGATGCTTGAGAAGAGGATTACATAGAGATTGTGTCTTTATCGAAAAAACATAGAGATTGTGTGCCTCTGTGTGCTATGCTGCTGTTGCTGATTGCTCGAACTCTGTGTGTGTTTTAATGATGATTGCTAGCCGTGTGCTGCTCTCTGAATTTTTCTTTGGGATATTGTTCATTCATATATGTAAATATGGGAAATGTATATACTGGTTTAGTTAAGAAAAAAATGTAAAGATGCATGGCATAGTTATTCGGCCGATCCTTGTTACATTAATTTTTTTGATCTCCCGATGTTTTTCTCACATATCTGTTATGTATATCTTGCTAGAACGTGTTTCATGAAATGACTGTGAGAAAACTGCATTTTCTGGTTGCACTGGGAAGTCTGGTTGCTGCTTGGGCTGCAAATGTTTCCGGCCTTAGGGATTCTATGGTGGACAAACATTAGGCACCTTCAGTTTCGGATAGGAGCACACGACCACCAAGGGTAGCGCACAGCTCATTGAAGTGTCCGGGAAAAATAATTCAGTGGAAAGAACAAGATAGGAGGGAGAAGCGCACATCTTTCACAATGGCAATACTTTATGTTTGCATCCGGAAGTGCAGCTGCTCAAGATGGAAGTATTATTTTTATGAAGTGGACGACCATTTTTTATTAGATTATAAATAGTGAATGTCCATGTGCTTCTAATTTGATGCAGAGAAATACGAGCAAATTTAGAAGTAAAGAAGTTTTCTGGTTATTAGTAGAGCATTATACCTGTTTCTTGATTTGCCTATAAGAACTAAACCTTTTTTCAAGTGTTGTTCATTCCTATATGAGAGCAAATGTCTTTATTTTCTTGCATATATTTATTGTACATTTAAATATCATATACGTATATGTACCTATGTGAACTTTCATAATTTAGAAGTATTTGTCAATTATTAGTCATGGATGGCAACCATCAATAAGGGCAGGAAGAAGAATAAGCGGCGGCAGGTGGAACTGCCATGCTGAAATAAAGGACATGGGCTTGTGGGAGAGAGGGGTGTTCTTGAGTATGCTTGTTTAGACTACAAGAATGTGATTAAAAAAAATTCCCGTTGCAACGCACGGGCATTTTACTAGTCAACACTAGGATTAGAAGCATTCTCGACACAAGGCATGGAGAGAAATGCTTGTCGTGTAGATTACTGTCAAGAATATAGTTAAAGAGGCACATGCATGTGGTTATGATCATTGTTTGCGGCGGTACCTTGTAACGACGTGTTAAGTCTATAAAAGTTCGCCACTTCATCTTTGAGAACAAAAAAATGTGCAATGAAATTAAGCATGCCTCAGTCACAGTATGGCTACGCGCATGGCAGTACGTGAAGCTGTTTAGCATGGGCATGGCCTCTTCCGAAGTTCTGCGTCAACCAGGGCACCGGTGTTGTGTAGTTAAAAACACCAGTGTATTCGATAAAAAAGTTATACTCAGTCCATTAGAAAGCATAAGAAATAGATTTAATTAAAAACAATATTTCTAAGTTTAATCAAATATATATATAAGAAAATCATAACATCTACAATATTAGATAAATAGACTTTAAAATATATTGATATTTATATTGTATCGTGGGTGTTGATATTTTGTGTGTATATACTCGGTCAAACTTAGAAAACTTTCACTTTAACTAGATTATACTTCTTATGTTTTGTAACAGATGTAGTATCAGTAGTTTGTTTTTAGTCTTTATTTTGTAATTGCTATAGTTAGCTCATGTTTACCATGTACTATTTGCTACTATAATATATATGGTATTGAATGTCAAAAACAAGTTTGTTTTAAATGTGGCACACATTTTGCAAGAAACGTATTTATAGATTATAAGCCGAAAGTCCAATTTGTGACTTGCTACTCCCTCTGTTATTTGTCGTTTTAACTAAAACCACGACCAAGAATTATGGAAAGAAGGGTGCAGTTGCTAACTGACGGCGTCTTGCTCAGTTCTAATTCTTTTCCAACAACAGCTATAAAAAAAAAATCTTTTCCAACAAGGAAAAATCCACACGTACGCTCGCGCACATCGCCTCTCCCTTTGCCAGCTCTGCGCGCAATCACCAAACGTCGCCTTCGCAAACTTCAAAGCCCGCCGATCGAGCGCCGAGACTCCAGAAAGATTACAGAGCGAGACGCACGCCGGGCGGCCGGGGCCAGCATCCGGTGAGCTAGCTAGCCATGGCTCCGCCGGCAGCGACACCGTCGTGCGCACCTCTGCTAGAGCGGGTGGCGCCGACCGACGACGCCACACTCAGCCTCGTTCTGCCCGCCTCCCCCAACCAGTGGCGGATCTAGGACAAAATTGTTGGGATGCCAAGCTTAAAAAGTTCCCTATTTACTTAGCATTTAGCAAGAATTTGTCCAAATACTACTGCCATTTAGCAAAAATTTGTCCAAATATTAGTATATAAATGAATTTCTATACATTTTTAGGGGGTGCCATGGCACCCATGGCACCCCCACTCGCCATGGCACTCCCACTGGATACGCCCCTGCCCCCAACGCTTTCAACATGGTTTCGCTAGCGATGTACGTGGTGCTCACGCCCGTCTTGGCCTAGGATGCCCACACCGGAGGACCGGACGAGTGGATATGGTGCCTGCTGTGGCACACCATGCTTGTGTCTGTGGTGGCCATCATCAACCTCTTCAGCGGCTTGTTCTTCGACGGACGCCACCGCCGACATGTGCTGCCTAAATGATCGTTGGTGTTAGTTCGGTCCTGAGTACTTAGAATTGGTCTTTTACTCGTTCTCGTTCTGATTGAAGCTTAGATCGAGTATTTGTCCTTTGCCGTGTCAGAGGTGTTGTTTGTCCTTCTTTTCAAACAGCAGAAATCCAAAGATACTATGAGAAACTTAGATTGGAAACCAGATCTGTGTCTAGAGTGTTGATTTAATTTGACTCAACATTAGATTATTTTTCCGTTCGGTGCTTGGCAATGTTGGTTGTTTTCATATTTCCTTCTCTTGTGATCGTGAACTTCTTTCCAAGTACCTCGTTCTCGTTCCTGAAGATTATTTGAACTCTGAATCTTCTTCTTCAGGATCCTGGACACATCACTAAAGATCTGCAGATTTGCCTTTTGTAAACCTGAGGCAACTTGTATCAATAGCGTAGAGAGATTGTCTTCTCAAACACAAAAATAACCACCATTCACACAATATATGGAACTGCAAAATATATGGAATCGAATCCACTGGCACAACATGGAAAGGAAATCTTTGCTTGGCTAAACTGTACTGTTAAAGTTCCATAAACTGAGCAGATCGTGATGTATCCTGGATATATGCAAAACCGAGAGATGATCCTAAGAAAAATTCTGGTAAGAAACGGCAACAAGGTTATCAAGTTATGAACTGTAGTAATGGTCAAGATATTAGTACGTGAAGAAACAACCTTTTGCAGAATTCTCGAAGTTATAAATTATACATTTTCTAGTAATATGAATATAGAACTCCATAGGACAAACAAGAGCTTGGCAATTGAAAATGCATATAAACAGAGATAGTACCTGAGAAGGAAGGGCAGACAACATAAATGCACCGGCAAAAATAGGACCACCAACAGTTGCCTGAGTTTTTACAGAAGTTAGTTATGGCTCTTGTTAGTAGTTAAGCAGTGAAACACTAACACAAATAACACAAGATCAAGTGCAGTAGAGTCTTGACATTGACATGAACAAGGGGGTCTAAAATTTCATTGTTGACACAGCTGTAATTGTTCTCTGAGTTCTTCACGCTAATTCATTGGCATAAAGTACAGTAGATTTGGTTTACCAGATGTTTGGTTTCTACCATGCAGCTCTACAAAAAATTACTGTTCCTTGCTACATCAGTATGTTGCAGAACTTGACTTTGCAACAATAGTTTCACAACATTACTGTAAAAAGAAAGAAGGGCTGTTGCACCTCCCAGACAACAGTGCCATGTGAGTTCAACGCGATAACCAGACCGTTCACCAAGAAACAAATGACTGCAAATGCAAGTCTTGTAAACAGCATGAACTGGTATCATGTACATAAGACTTTCTTGCTATCAATGCATCGAGACATAAAGCGTTTCCATTTTCTCGAAAAAGCACAAATTGCATCTTTAACTGAAACTACCGAAAGAATAGCAAATTCCTGGTGCTAAAATACTCAGGTTACGTTTTAACAAGTGATCCATCGCATTATTAACCCAAAAAATACTTCATATCAAGACAGTACGGTTTAGTTTTATACAACTCAACATAATTGTATCCTTATAGCGTTAACCTTGACCCTTTACGTAATAATGTAACATTCATCAAGCATGCCAGAGCCACGCACAGTTGCACTGCTACGGTCATGTAAAACAGTTCTCTTCAGGCCACCCTAACAGTTTCAGAAAAATTAATTACTATTGATGTTGCAATACAGGGGGAACTTCTCAATTCAATTTTTCCTCTGAAACCTGAAAGTCTCCGATGAAAAAAAGTGCATTAAATTTGATTATTTCTTACGAACAGTTTTGGAATATTACGAAAAAGCTGCATCAACTAAATGGTGAAATATAGATGAAAAAGGGGTTTCAATGAAAAGAAACGCAAAGTCTTTGCGGTTTCTCGAAAAAAAAAGTGTGATGAGTGGTAGACTGGTAGTAATGTACTATTGAAAGAAAGAAAGAAGAACAAAAGAAAGATTGTGGAATGATATCATATTAAATTCCCTGTCACAAACATTTTGCGAGTTGACACAATCAGGTTCTAGTTGGATGCTTTTCTAGCACGCTCCATCATCTAAGCTATACCAAAATAAATACTCAGTAAGTTTGTATCTGCATTATCAACTTCGATATGCTAGAATGTTACTTCCATCATAGACTTTTGTACAACTTAACTGTAAATTTGGTCCCTTCTGTTACTATTTCACTTGCAGCAATTGGAGAACTATATCCTACTCAACTAGACATATCCTGGTCAAAAAGAAAAAAAAACATAAGTATACAATTAGGAAGATTTCCGAAAATCAAAGTTCCCAAAGAAGTTTTATTTACATCTAGCAGGCAAAACAATCAGTTCCTTGTCATTCTTAATGTTCACTCAAAGATGGGACAAAAATACAGCTGCCATCTATCAAGTGAGGCTTAAAAGCTAGTAAGCCAAGATGTAGCCTCATGCATATGTATGATATATAGAGCATATATGTGGTTTGTCATATATGCATATGTGTTAGTGTGTGTGAAGCACAACCGTATTAGAAGTGAGCTAAGTGATTTAGTTCCTTACAATTGGTATCAGAGCCTCAAGATCTGAGGGCGGTGGCCATAGAATCCATGCGATGTGGAGGACGACGGTGTGGGATGGAGGTTGTTGGCGGTGCGATGCCGCTATCTGCTAGGAGGAGAAGGCAGTGTGATGCTGCCAAGAGCAGACGACGGCGTGATGCCGTTATGAGGCGGCAGCGGTGCGATGCCGCTGGCCCGTCGACGGTGGTGTGATGCCATCGTCATCATGGAGAGTTGGTGCGAAGCCAACAGAGCAATGTGATGCTGTGGCATGTTGGTGTGGTGGTTTTGGAGCTGTGAAGGCAACATGGTGAAGCTACTGCATGCATGCAGCGAGATGTGGAAGAGTGAAGAAAGCCCAAAGAAGATGTAAGTCCACGATGAGCCAACACTCCTGTGAAGGGGGTGTTCAAAATGCATGCCCAACTATTTGATACTGTTGGAGACTGTGGACAGGCGGTGGTGCGATACCATCGTCATAGAGGGCGTCGGTGTGAGGCCGACCACTATGGTGTGATGCCATTGTCTATGGAAAGGTTGGTGTGAAGCCAATGACGCTGGTGTGATGCCATCGTCAAGTGGAAGAGTCGGTGTGAGGCCGACGATTGTGGTGTGATGCCACTGGTACTTGGAAGGTCGGTGTGAGACTGACATCAAGTTGTGTGACGCCATCTTATATGAGTCAAGTATGAGGCTGACAAGGTGTGATGCCACTGCTACACGTGAGGCAGTGCGAGGCCAGATGAAGCACATGGTCCAGGTGATCTAGATTAGAGGATCAGTTGATATGACAAGATTAAGGGGGAGATTGTTAGGAGTAATCTTGTCAACGTAGTTGGCTGGTAGAAGGAGCTAGCTTAATCATGAAATATTCAGGGTATGTAGGGAGAACTCTAGAATTAGGAATGTTCTAGAGTAAGATATTTAGAAGTAGTATGAAATATCTAGAGTTTGTAGAGTATTCTAGAAATATGGTGTAGGGTTTGGATTGTGCCACATGGCAACAATCTTAAGGGTCATGTACAAGTATAAATAGGGGTACCATCCGTCCCATGTAACCAAAGCTAGTAAGCCAAGATGTAGCCTCAGGCATATGTATAATATATAGAGCATATATGTGGTCTGTCATATATGCATATATGTTAGTGTGTGTGAAGCACAACCGTATTAGAAGGGAGCTAAGTGATTTAGCTACTAACACTCTCCATCTGTTTGAACTACCCAAGATAGTTTACCCGTCGATATATCATGAAAGTAAATTTCCCTTTATAACATCCAATCACAACCTGTCCAAGAGAGTAACCATGAGCTGGCTAGCAAAATACGTGGTAATCTGGTCTGTCATTTATTGCTTAGTTCCAGAAAAACTTTACCTCTGAAAAGTCACCAGTTGCAGCAAAACACTCAACACGTCCTTCGATTTTTTTTTTGAACAAAGGATCCGATCCATAAAACAGAATACTCAGTACAAATTACAAGCCAGACCAAGAAAGAAAGAAAATTACAAAAGAGTCCTACAATTTGCACGAAGCACCCTGAGCATCCTGGAAGAAACACAATCAGATCCTCCCCGCGCTCCCAAGAAGCCTAGTCGTCGCCGACGCCGCCGTACCGCTCGCCGCCGGGGAGGAGGTGCCACCACACATTGTAGACAACCGCAAGAACCATCTGCCGCCAAGCGACGAAATCTAAGCTCGATGAACGAACACGGCCGAAGCACCAACTCCTCAGCTCCACCCTTCTTCCCGCCGGCGCTGCGCCGCCCAGGCCCACCAGCCGCACTCCCAAGCTCGAGGCAGCTGCTCCCCTCGCCTCCACGGCCGGCCAGAGCAACGCCACCAAAGCAAACCACCTCCACCACCAGCAAACATAGGACGCCAACACAGAAACGCGGCGCAACGTACCTGACACTGAGGAACTCCACCATGGAACTCCAGGAAACGCCAAGAACTTGCACTCCGGCGATGCGCCCACCTCATCACCAGGATAGCCGCAACACACCCACAACCGCCTGCCTCCAGATCCAGCTGCAGCAAAGCAAGAACCCTTCTTCCCCTCGCCACCAAGGCCGGCCGGAAGAAGAATCACTTGCAGAACACAGCAGATCAAGAGGAGCAAGCAAACGAGCTTATATGGGAAGAAACTGCCAGATCCGCCACTCCCCAGCCCTCTCCACCAAGAAGAAGCACACAAGAGGAACGCCGGCCACCGTGCACCGCTGCTCATGAGCAAAACACGGAAACTTCGATACGGCATCAAGCCAAACGCCCCGTGGGAAAAACCAGACCTAAAACTACACCTAACTACAAGGCCAGACCTGGCCCCTCTCCCATCCCCCACCCCAGCGGCGAAGCCGCCGGAGGGAGAGAAGAGAGGGGCCGGGAAGGAGACAAGGAGGAGAGGAAGCAGACGGGGGGAGGGGAAGGAGGGGAGGGGAGGAGGGGAAAAGGATAACAACTACTGGTCAGAGAAACGTGATGTTACTGAGGGGTGTGCTAACACGTCCTTCGAATTTGACACTCCACCTCACTGAACAACAGGTACAATAATTTGGCAGCAAGTTTCAGTATGCATGTCAGGTAGGTCTGCTATCTGATTGCGTCAAATTAAAATGAGAACAGCATGAAAGCATACAGGGCACACCAGATTGCCGATGATTTAGCATTCAGCGCGATTACTTCTCACAAACTGCCGGATTAGACGCCGACACGGCCGACTGAACCCTCTCCAACTTCAGAGCGAGAGTGGTGGGAGGGGGCAAAATTACAGCGGAAGACAAATCGGCAGCACGCCGTGGACCACACACGCACCTGTGTACCCGTCGTCTCCGTGGAGGTCGGCGTGAGGGCGGCGAATCACGGTGGCGATGCGGCGGGAGAGGAGATCGCCGCGGGTGAAGCGGCGCTCACCTTCGTCCGCCACCGTGGATGACGGACAGTCGGTCGGCGCGCGGCGCAGTCGAACACGTGCGAGATGCAGCAACAAGGCTCCTCCGCCGCCGCCATTCTGCCGCCATGAGCCTTGGCTTGCTGCACGGCAGTGGACAAGGAAGGAAGCAATTCGAAAGCAGAAGCACAAAACAGGAAACCGCCTTCGCTGCTTCTCTAGTGTACAAGAAATACGCCTTCGAACTACGTTCGCGCATTGCACCAACCCGTTTTCACTTGATCGAGCGATCAGCAGTTCGGTCCAGCATCTTTACACCAGAGATAGAATCAGTTCAAAATACAAGTTGGGTCAATGATCCTTCTTTAAAAACTCGTCGAATGAGTTCAAAATCAATTCAAACCTTTAAAATTTGGTACCCATGCCTACTCAGACATAAACAAGAGTGTAGGCAAATATGCCTCCTGCTGAAAGTACTTTGTGAATCATATCATACAAACAGGCTTCTGCTGACAGATTTTTTTTGTAAATTATATACTCCTATATGGCTATATCATACGAACAGGCAATGGTTCTGCTGACAAAGCAGTACTGGGGAAGCAGGATCATTGGCTCTGAAACATAAGTAAAACACAGGAATGGGAAAATGCATATTATTATTCATACTAAATTCAGAACCATGAGATCCGACAAATAACAATGTTTCCCCCGACTCCATGTCACAGCCCAAAATTTTGCCTCTATATAAGTGGTAGTAGGACCCCAAATTTTTGAGCCAACAAAAACTTTTATTTTCACCTGATATTCCTGTTGAAACAATACTTTGTGTTTTGCAAGGCAAGGAGTGATTTCTTTCCAAACCAATTTAAATTTTTCATAAAACCAACCTAGTTTTCTCTCGAGGTCCATTTAAGAAATTCTTGTTTTAATCCATTTTCCAACATGGTGCCTTGAGAGATTTTTGTCCAAAACCATTTCATCAACTTGATTTTTAACTTGACAACATCATTTAGCAAGGAAGCATCCAAGATTTCAAAAATGCATAGTGGTTTGAGTGAGTTTTTCAAAAAAAATTCAATTAGGGTTTTTCCTAAAACCCTACCCAAGTAGATGTTTTAAAATTATGATTTTATGAAGCCAAAATATTCAATTTAGTGGTTTTTGGGTTTTAACTTGTTCTTTGGTGTGTGGACTCCCAATCCATCCACTTGTTTTAAATTTTGGAGTTTTGGAACCCATCAAAATTTCCTCTCTATCTATTCCTCTATTCTCTGAAAACAATCATATACTCTTTATCAAAATTCCAGGAGTGAGGTGAACTAATAATCATCCCCACTTCATATCACTCCCTCTTCAAATAAACCTACTTTTTGATTTAAAACAAACCCCTCAATCTTTTATCAAAAAGGAAATGAAGTTCATGAGTTGAAAATGATCTTCATAAATAATTTCCCTCCTAAATTTTCCATTTCCTCCAAAACAATATTTTCTCTATGAAAATATAAATTATTTTGAATATCATTTATTGTCAAGGAAGTTCCAAAAGTCCAAAACAATATCTCTTACTTGGTTTTAAAAATATTAAAGGAGTAATAAATTTTATTTACCAAAAATACCCTATTTAAACTCTATGAACAAAAATTGAGCAAAACATTTTATTTTGCAAAACCAATTTTTGAGGAGTTTCTACATGTATATGGGAGACTCCATGAATTTTCTCAATTTTTTATAAAATGTTTAGGTGCCCCAAATAAAATCCCTAAATCCTACTGGTTTTAAAAGAAAATAAAAGAATTAACCGAGGACCTATCCGTGAGAGGAAAAAGAATTCTAGGGGGCGTTGTGCAAAACCGTCGTTGACCTCCTGTAGCCGCACCGCCGCACGCCGCCGTGCCCCCACCGCGTCAACGCCGTGCTCCCCGCGCCTCCCCCTGCCCCACGCCTCGCCCTAGAGGAGATAGACCTCCACGCCACCCCTCTGCTCCTCCCACTCGCTCACTCTTCCTCTCCCTCTCCATTTCTCTCAGCCACGAACGCGAGACCCGGCCGTGCCGTCGCCGACGCATCGCCACCGTTCTGAGCCTCCCCTCGCCAGGCCAAGCAGCGCAGTAGCTTCGCCGAGTCGTCCTCTTCAACCTCGTGCAAGGAATCGCTGGAATTCGTCCGGTATCGCCGTCGCCGTCCCGATCCTCTTCTGCTCCGGCCGCCATCTTGCCTGGAAGAATGCGAGCGGTACCGTCCATCATTCGCCACCATTCCTGCACCCCCGAGCTCCCCTTCCTTTGCTCTAGCTAATGGACATCACCGTTTCTCCTAGGGACGCCGGAGTCGCCGTAGCCGTCCTCGCCGCGCTCGCCGCCGCTCTCGGAGCGCGCCGTGCGTGTCGCCGGGGAAGGAAAGGAGGCAGCGTACCCCTTCGCTAGCTCGCGTGGGCCGCGTGCTGGGCCAGATCCTGCGCTCCACGGCCCAGATCCAGCAGATCCAGCCCACTGATATTTTTTTTTAGGTTGTTTATTCTATTCCTGTAGATTTGTTTCTGGCCATTTAGTTTAAATCGTTTTAAAATAGTTTTAGTTTGAATCTGGCCAAACCAAAAATCATGGGTATACCCTGGCATGTTTGTGACCATCTCCAAGTGGTAGATCCACTTTTGGATAAATAGTTTTGGAGAAAATAAATGTGAGCCAGAACTGCTGCTTTTCACCAAAAATTCAATAACTATTTTTCTATGATAGCTATTGATGCAAACTCAACTGTTTTGGAAAGCCCTAAGTGATACCTAGCCTTAGCAAGAGGCCTTGCATGCAAATGATTTTCCTAGATAAAATGGCATCCATATTGGTAATGGACCAGAGAGCACTTCTAGGATTTTTGTAATTTTATTGGTGATGATTTTTGATGTGAATCCAATTGTGTTGGCTTGTATATGTTTAGGAGTATCTAATCCTAGCTTTGTGTGATTTATTGAGCTGTAGATTAAATTTGGTGTGTAAAACTAGTTTTGAGGCTTTTCTGAAATTAATTGCTTTTAGTTTTATTTAATTTTATAAATTGTGTTAGTGTTCTTTTTATGAATTCTATCATGTGTAGGTTTGATATTCTCTGGTATGAGTGTGTTAGATTATATAAATAGCATGTTAAGAAAAGTTTGGTGTTGCATGGGGTATTTGGAAGTGATACCACTGTTATGGAATTTCCTAGATTTTTCTAGTTATTTAGAATTTGTGAGTGGGTAAAATCCTTTGTGTGGAATAATTTTAGAGAATGTTGTGTGAACCTCAGTAGCTTATTATGTTGCTACTGGTTGAATTGCATGTCACCCTTGTTTGGATATTACTTAGCCTCTAGCCAAGCTTGAATAGCTAGAATTACTATTTAGGAATTTGTTAAGTTTATTTTTTTGATGTGAAATTATTGGGTGTGACTAAAAATGTATGCCTTGCTTGATTATAGTTGTTAGGGTACTGCCCTTGCTAGTTGTTGTTGTTTACCATATTTTAATATGTTAGTACTGTTAGTAAAATTGGTTAGGTATTTTGGTTTGAATAATATATTTGCATGGCTTGATGAACTTGTTGAACTTGAGTTGAGTACTAGCTCAAAGCCCTTGCTAGTGTATCCACCTTAGCTGGGTGAGATATTTTGCTTTACCAAGATTAGCTGGTAGTTTAACTTTTGTTCGAAGTATTTCCTGTTTCAGGAAAAATGGTTGATTAATTGTCTCTACTTAATGACTATTGTTTGTTATCATTGCTTGATGTTTGCTTGCTGTATGTGATGCTTGGTGTTAGTGTGTACCTTTAGTTGGTACTGATTAGTGATTACTTTCTTTTTGCGACGCTAGAGAACGACGCTTCCGGAGATACTTCCGGGAGGGATTTCTGAAGAGAGAAGGGATTTTATTTGTTATTGATCTATGAAGAGAATTCCAAGGACACATCTGAAAAACAGGCAAGCTCCCAAATGCTTGCTACTATACTTATCATTATATCATGCATGATTTACTTCTGAAGTTTTACAAAAACTTGGAAAAACAAAACTATTTTTGATATGGCCATTACTACTAGTGTTATTATAAATTATTACATTGCCATTAGTTACAACTTGGTGTTACCAAGCCCTTAGCCACCATATGGAATATTTACCACCACAAGTTAATAATTTTGAAGTCCCTAAGTGGACACCCCTAAAAGTGTGTTTTCGAAAAACAAAGGTTTTAAAAGAAAAACCCGGGAAAGGTGGGACCTTGTCCACGGGAGGATTGTGAAGAAGATGTTTTGGAAATGTTTTTCGAAAACGACACATAGACTAGTCTTGTGCCTGACAGCCCTACCGTACAACCACATCACTCAAAATGGGCACGGGCTTAATGGAAGCTTGTTTGTGTTAGTGTGAGACTTTACCTCAATTGGCTAGAAGGGGTTAAAGTCCCCGGAACCGAATGCTGGATATGGGCATACAAAGTGTGGACTGCGAGTGCCACCGGCAAGCAACAGTGGGTCTCCTGCCATGGCGGTGTGATGTCTAGGGGCAACCGGATCGATACGGCTAGCTCACTCGGTGCCGGGGAGAACAAACCCACTGAAGAGGTAATCGCATACTAGCATAGACATAGTGGAAGTTATGATCGGTTATCTGATGTTCGCATACTGTCGCGGGCAGTCCGTGGTGTTCACGGCAGATGTACCGGATGGTGTGGTGAAAGTGTACAAACTCTGCAGAGTCAAAACTATTCGAATAGCCGCGTCCGCGGTCATGGACAGCTGAATGGTCAATGTCGTCTAGCATTGTGTCGATGTTTTTAAAAAGGAGGTTTTGGAAAGGAGTGTACCTGGGAGGTACTGGAAAGGCGGATTAAGTACCTGGGAGGTGCTGATGATGGAAACCTGATGAGTGTTTTCCAAGAAGTTTTGCAAAGAAAAAAATCTGCTCTTCTCTTCAATATTTCTTTGCGAAAACTTATCTTTTGAAGTATCTTTTTCAATAAAGATATAGAGATGTTAATCAACCATGATGAATCTTTCATCCATCATGGGTAGTGAACCCTAATTACAGCCTACCTATTCCACCATATAAGCATACTCGCATTTCATAAAATTCATTCGGGATGTCTTGCGAGTACATAATTGTACTCATGGCTGTGCCCTGGATATTCCAATGTCCAGATTTTCATTGAGAAGACTACGTCGAAGATGAGGAGTATGCGGAAGATCGAGAGTTCGTCGACGTCTGTGCGAACTAGGAACGTCTCCCAGTCAGTTGCCTGTAGGTAGTCAAGGCATGACTTGGGCTCTATCACGTTGTGTGTTAATGTCTTCCGCTGTGTTATGAGTAGTTTGTCGGCCCTGCGTGGCTGTTGATTAAGGCGTGGTCATGTGCCCCCTTTGTGTAAGACCTTAAGTATTCGTTATGTAATGGATGATGTATCTGCAATGCCAACTTAAGTATGTTGTTCACGACTGACTGATCATGGGATCGTGAATGTATGCATACTGGAGGTCTCAGACTGCCGGTCTGGGGTCCCCACACTCCAGGGTTGATTACATGAAAGAAACTATGACAGGTAGTAGAGAGAAACTGGACCACCTTGTCGAAATTAAATACAGGACTCATTAACCAAATAGAATTAAAAACAACACTTCTTCCCCTACAGGAAAAGAACTCCATAACTGGACACCAAATATATTGGCAGAACGGAACCAAGCCCCAGTGCACAGGTTCGCGGGCAGCCTGTCCCTCCTCTACGAGTCAAAGTATGCTAGACTTGCAGTAGCGAGGCAGACGACCCTCCATGCAGCTTGCCTGTTCATCATCTCCTGTGCAAACTCCAGGTCTACGAGAAGGTTGGCGAGCTCAGCACCTCCTGTCATAGGCCTTCTTGAGAAGCTGCCGTGGATTATGACCTGACTACCGCCCCTGTGAATATCATCTGTTGGAGAACAACATCGCAGACCTCAAAGCAAATGCCTCGCATGTTTTCATCCGCCAATGCAAAAATTAAAAAAAAATCCACCAATGCACCTTCTTTTGACGCCCACTGGAAGCCAGCCACAACATAATCCTTGATTTCATTCAGATACCGTACTCCCTTGCACATATCAACAACCATATTTGGGCCAGTGGTTTCGGGTCCAAAACACCAAATCTTCTTGGCGAGATCCTTGTCCCAACCAAACTCCTCAGATAGGATCTTGGAGCGCACCTTGGGATCGTCACGTGGGCCAATGCGGCCATCATCAATGCCCTCAGGCAGTCCTTACTCCAATGGGGCGAGCTTCCATATAATGATATAAAGACTGCTTGTTCGGGGACTTGTTCATCATATTACGGCAGGATTTCTCAAGAACAGTCTCACGGAAAGAGACAACAGGAGGGAAACAATAATTTCAGCACCACCCATGAAGTCGTCCTGCAGATCCTTAAAACAAATTTCAAGGTGCAGCTCTCCAGCTCCAGCAATAATATGCTCACCGGACTCTTCGATGGAACAAAGGACCATAGGATCAGATTTCGCTAGCCGCTTCAAACCTTCCACAAGCTTGGGAAGATCTGAAGCAACCTTGCACTAAACAGCAACACGAACCACATGGGATACAAAAAAATTCATCGCTCTGATTGGGCATGCATCAGACTCCTTCTCGTTTGTCAGGGTAACATTCTTCGTGATGAACTGATCTAAGCCAACCAAAGCAATAGTGTTACCACAGGGAACATCCTCAACAGACTTTTGCTTCTTTCTCATCCATCTAACTGTACGTTGGACACTCTTTGTATACAAATCCTTCTTCTGGCCAGGAACATAGTTGAGGCCCATGATCCGGACCTTCATGCCAGTTGCAATTCTCCCAGAGAAGACACGACCAAAAGCAAAGAATCTGCCCTTGTCGGATGCAGGGATCATCTTCGAAACATAGAGCATAAGAGGACCTTCTGGGTCACAGTTTCTTATCGCAGTTGCGTAGACGTCATCAAGGGGGCCCTCATACAAGTTCTCCACACGATACTTATGTGCTTTCGAAGGAGAAGGAAGATGGAATATCATCATCTCAAGCAGAGCAGTACTCGCTGGCAGCCAAGTTTGCATTACACGCTTCATTAAAGGTTTGCCCATCAGTTCCTTCTCATCAGTCTTCATGGTCACACCAGGCTTCTGTAACATAGGCCACAATCTATCCTTCTGGTCATTCATGCAAATATTGATGATTTGCTTGATTGGCTCATAGCAGAACTGAACAAAACCTCTCTTACAAGTAGGCGAGCCAGTGTTCTTCGTGGTCCATTTCTTTGTGGTTGGGTCAAAGAAGTTCTCGCCCCAGAGCCTCTCAATCATTTTAGATTTATCAACTCCAAACTCAGAGGCATACATCTTAGCAAACCTAGTGAGAGTAAATGCCCAGCCATGTAAACCAGCAGAAAGGCAACAGTTCCCTTCTCTGGGTAAACTTGCACATTGCCAAGTTTTGCATCTTCATATGTTGCCATAATGACATTGGCATTCTCAATGACTCTGGAGAAAGTCTGGTAGGCTTCCTCACCTTCAATTTGAAGCTCAAGGAAACATCTATCCATCTAATTCACAGTAAGGACAGGCCTAATCCTCTAACCAAGGGATTGGCGGAGCACAGTTTCAGTTTGCACAGACACCCTCAATACAGTCAACCACCACCAAAGCACCATCAGTTATCCGAAGAGCAGCTGTGACTTCCGAAGAGAAATCAACGTGCCCAGGTGAATCAATAAGGTTTATCAGGTACTCATTTCCATCTCTCACATCCTCAATTAGCTGTGACTTCCTAAGTGTAACAGTAGATGTTCCAGGCATAGAGGGCTTTCCTCACATCCTCAATTAGCTGTGCCTTGTGGACAAGTACGTCACTGGTGCAGTCACCTTGGAACATCTTGGAAGCTGCAACCCACTGAGGAACATGGAATCCAAGGAGGCTTCAATGGTAGGAGCAACCACAGAGGCTCAGCAGCCTGCTGCACTGTCCACTTCCCGGTTACCTTCATCCCAGTCTTATCCACGACCTTGTGGACCTAGTAGCCTTCACACCCTGTTTATCCTTGATGCCAAATATATCGGCACTGTCTCGACCATGAAACTGGTGAGAGCCATCTCCTACCTGAAAGAGGATACATCAAACACATCATGCATAGAACAATGCCAACTACTTGTAAATAAAATATCAGACTAGAAAGGTTACAAACCTTTACAAACCCACTGATCGGACAAATGAATTAGCAATCAAGAAAAAGATCAATGCCACAAACAAAAGTATGATTTATGAATGGGATGGAGAAATAAAGGACACATAACAACAACAAGAACAATTGCACAGCAGCATCGGCATATAACTATGAAAAGCACAAAATCATTTATAGATATACAGTACTCCTAGTTGTGACTCTGACTACTGGTCTATCATTCGTCCACTTTGGCAGCTCTCTCACGAGCAGCAACACGTAATCTCACTTTGTGTTAAGGTACTTTAAAGTAAGAGTATTTAATTTTGCACTGCTCCATCAACAGAACAAGCGCTACAGCACTAGTACTCCAAGAATACATTTGAAGAACATCATCAGATTAGGGGAGAAATCAGTTATGAACCGGTGTACACGGGGAAGAGGGCGCTCCGGAAGTGGAAGGCTCGTCAGATGGATCATCGACGGCACGAGAGCGACGAGTGTAGTGAAGAGGAAAGGGAGAAAGGGGAGGACGCACCGGAGCAGTAGGGGATGAAGGAGGAGGGGAGAAAGGCGAGGAGGGTGGTGTCGGTGGCGTATCAGGAATGGTGGGACTCATCAGAGGAGGGGGTGGAGGAGGAGGAACATGAGGCATAGAGGGAGAGGTGTCGGGAAGAAGAAAAGAGAGACCCTCCACGGAAAAGGTCGAGGAGGAAGGACGCGGATACTATGCACGAGACTCATCAAAAGTCACATCATGCGAAATGCGCAGCCGGCATCCAACAGGATCCCAACATCGATAACCCTTGTGTTCATCATTGTATCCAAGGAAGACACATTCAACTGACTTAGCAGTCAACTTGGTGCGTTCACGTGGAGCAAGAAGAACATAGCACACGCACCCAAATGAACGAAGAGCTGAATAGTCAGGAGAACGACCAGAGAGACGCTCCATAGGTATACCACCCTGCAAAGCAGCCGACGGCTGAATGTTGATGAGATAGGTGGATGCAGAGACAGCCTCAGCCCAAAAGTGAGGTGGAAGAGAGGCGGCGATCATCATCGCACGAGCCGTCTCAAGGAGGTGGCGATGCTTGCGCTCAGCAACGCCATTCTGAGCATGGGCACCAGGACAAGAAAACTGTGGAAGAGTACCCTACTCGGCAAGAAAACCACGCAACATCTGGGAGATATACTCACCAGCCGAGTCAGCACGAAAAACACGAATGTGCGTGGAAAACTAGGTGTGAACCATGGCAGGAAAACGCTTATATATAGAGAGAACCTCGCTGCGAGATTTCTTAAAATAGAGCCAAGTGTAGCGAGAGAAATCATCAATAAAAAAGAACATAGTAGCGATGACCCCCTTTCGAATCGAAGGGAGCAGGACCCCATACATCAGAATGGACTAAGTCGAAAGGATGCTGAGATAATGACTCACTCGTAGGATAAGGTAACTGAATCTGTTTGCCAAGTCTACAACCATTATAATGTAAAGAGACATCTCCAGAGACAGAACCTAAGACACCCAGACGCACTAACGATGACCTGATAAGTTGCTGATGAAGAAGGGGATGCCTTGGGCATCCCCAAGCTTAGACGCTTGAGTCTTCTTGAAATTTGCTGGGGTGATCCATGGGAGCGTCCCCAAGCTTAAGCTCTTCACTCTTCTTGATCATATTATATCATCCTTCTCTCTTGACACTTGAAAACTTCCGCCACACCAAACTCAAAGTAATTCTCATTAGAGGGTTAGTGCACAATCAAAAACTCACATGTTCTATAAGGACACAAACATGACCGTTACTTTTAACATTAGATACTGCCACTGATGTTATTTGAAGCTTTTCACCCTAAAAAAGAATTTCACTCAACACTAGTAAAAGAGAGAATGCGAAAAATAAAAGACAGAATCTGTCTAAACAGAACAGTCTGCAAAGACGAATTTTTTCGAGACACTTACGTTGCTCAGATCGAAAAACTTTAAAGTAACGAAAGATGCGTACATATCTGAGGATCACGCACAAAAAAATTCAGATTTAAATAATTTTTTTGTGATTTTATAGAATTAAAACGGTGAACAACAGAAATCTGTTCCTGCGCAGAAATCCAAATCTAGCATCATCTTCCTATTAGAGGCAATACTTGGCATAACAATGCGATAAAATAAAGATACAAATGAATTATTACAGAAGTAAACAACTCCTTGACTCAAAAAAAGAAAAATTGTAGAAATAAAATAATAGGTTGTCTCACATAAGCGCTTTTCTTTAACGCCTTTCAGATAGGCGCAGAAAGTAAGAATCAAGTGTTTCCAAACGAAGAAGCATCAACAATCTTACGCTTAGCTCTCTTACCTTTACCCTTATCTTTAGGAAATACTTGGTTACACATAGGTGAAGAGGCAAAATTCATAGTGCCCTGGCCCACATCTATTATTGCTCCAAAGCGTTTCAACAGAGATCTTCCAAGCGTAATTTGTCCTACTCCTGCATATTCAATGACAAGATAATCAATGGATATTGTTATCCCTAAGAGTTTTGTAAATACTCCTTCAGCTACTCCTCTTGGTAATTTAATAGTATTATCACCCAAAATTATACAATCTTCGCATTTGGAAAGCTCCCAAAGATTTAAGGAATCAAAAATATCCTTGGGCATTAAACAGAATTCAGACATAATATCACAGCGAGCATGAAAAGTCTCACTATTGATAACAACTTTTACTGAGGGAACCCATCGATGGTTCAAAAGTTACTGGCACATTATCATAGTGTTCACAAATTTGATTATACCCTTCTTTTAGACCAGATATGTTTGTTTCAAGAGTATTAAATCTATCACTTATGCTTGTCAAAGGCAAATCAATTTTACTGATTGGAGGGCTAGAAATTGTAATCATTTTTTATAGCATTAAAAGCTTGATCCCCATCATAACGAAGGAAATCTCCTCCTACCACAGCATCTAAAGCATACCTGTAGCAAAGAACAAGACCAAAATAAAAGCTACTAAGAAGCAGGCTTAAAGTCATTTTAGGTTCAGTTTTAGCATAAGACTCAAAAATTCTAGACCAAGCATCTTTAAAACTCTCCTCACTTCCTTGCTTGAAAGTAAAGATCTCTTCCTCCGGTGACATGATGACAGGAACAGGGCTAGACATGATAACAAGACTGAAAAATAACAATTCGAAAAAATAAAAGTAAATAATTTTTTTGTGTTTTTGATAAATAAAGCAAACAAGACTAAATAAAAATAAACTAAGCAAGACAATAACAAAGTAAAGAGATTGGAAGCGTGAAACTCCCCTTGCAGAAATCCTCTTGCTTCCCAATATGGCGTCAGAAAATATGGCATGTGGAAGGAAGGCAAGGAGATTGCTGAACCGAAGTGCTTTTGCTCCCTGGCAACGGCGCCAGAAAATGTGCTTGATTGCGTGGATCACACGTTCGCTGGGAGACCCCAAGAGGAAGGTATGATGTAGTATAGAAGCAGTTTTCCCTCAGTATGAAACCAAGGTTTAATCGAACCAGTAGGAGCAAGAAATCGTTTCGGAAGGTTGTTGGTGGCGGAATATGGCACGGCGCAGCACCAGGGAATCCGGCGCCAACGTGGAATCTGCACACAACACAATCAAACTACTTTGCCCCAACGAAATAGTGAGGTTGTCAATCTCACCGACTTGCCGAAAACAAAGGATTAAACGTATGGTGTGGCAAACAGTAGTAAATTGCAGAGAATGAAAAGGAACAATGTTTGCAGTTGGTTGTATTATCAGTGTAAAAGAATGGACCGGGGTCCACAGTTCACTAGTGGTGTCTCTCCATAACAGATAACTAACATGCTGGGTGAACAAATTACAGCTGGGTAATTGACAAAATATTGAGCGCATAACAATGCATATATATGACATGATGATTACTATGATATTCATGTGGGCATTACGACAAAATACATAGACCGTTATCCAACAAACTCTATGACTAATAATCCACCGCCAGGTTGTCATACCAAGTTCCCCGTTGGTATTAAGTTGCAAGCAACGGATAATTGCATTAACTAATGTGCGTAAAGTAAACAAATGCATTAGACCTAACGGCGTACCCTTAAGCTAAGCATCGGTTATTTTATCCCTAGTGGCAACAGCACATCCACAATCTTAAAAGTTATTGTCACTCTCCCAGATTACCGGAGGCATGAACCCACTATCTAGCATAAATACTCACTCTTGGAGTTACAAGCATCTACTTGGCCAAAGCATCTACTAGTAACGGAAAGCATGCAAGATCATAAATAACATATAAGATAGATTGATAATCAACTTGACATAGTATTCAATATTCATCGGATCCCAGCAAACACAACATGTAGCATTACAATAAGATGATCTTGATCATGATAGGCAGCTCACAAGATCTAAACATGATAGCATAAAGTGGAGAGACAACCATCTATCTACTGCCATGGACCCGTAGTCCAAGGATGAACTACTCACGCATCACTCCGGAGGCAGGCATGGTGATGTAGAGCCCTCCGGTGATGATTCCCCTCTCCGGCAGGGTGCCGGGAAGAGCTTCTGAACCCTCCCGAGCTAGGGTTGATGGCGGCGGCGTCTCTGGAACTTTTCGTGGATAATGGCTCGGGTCTCTAGGGTTTTCGCGTCGGGAGGAATAAATAGGCGAAAGGGCGGCGGCTGCGGAGACACGAGGGCCCCACACCACCCCACGACGCGGCAGGGGGGCCGCGCGGCCCCATGGTGTGGGTGCCACGTGGCTCCCCTCCGTGTCTCCTCTGGATTCCGTCTTCGTGTTGGAAAAATAGGAGGTTTTGTCCAAGTTTCGTCCAATTCCGAGAATATTTCCAGACTAGCTTTTCTGGAATACAAAAACAGCAGATAACAGGAACTGTCACTGTGGCATCTTGTTAATAGGTTAGTCACAGAAAATGCATAAAAATGCTATGAAGTGTATATAAAACATGTAACAATTGGTATAATATATACATGAAACATCAGAAATTATAGATACGTTTGAGACGTATCAGTCAGCGAGGCAACAGTTCCCGTCGAGGAAGATCCCGAGGAAGCCAGTATACGCTTGAGCCGCACAATATCCTGGTCAGTGAGTGACGAGGTCGGTGAAGGCGCACGAGTCACAGGAGGGGAGCGACTCAGGTCACGCTGCTTCCTGTAACAATCGGACTCTGGGTGACCCGGCTTCTTACAGTAGCCACAGAAGGTGTGAGAGCGAGACCGGCCCGCTCCTGAAGAAGGAGGATGCCCGCCCACCCCCCCTGAAGGAGTGGGAAGCAGCGGTGGAGCAGACGACATAGGAGCTCGAGCAGCTAGCACAGTGGGAACCGCAAGCAAATCAGTAGAACGGAGGCATGTCTCCTCAGCTCGAACCTCTGCAAGCACCTCTGATATAGGAACACGACCACGGGCAAGCAAGTGAGCACGTCGAGGCTCAAACTCGGGACGGAGACGAGACAAGAACTCATGGACACGCTGAAAGTCCAAATCTGACCTCACTGTCTGACAGCATCGACAAGCACCACAAACAACAGTCCTCAGAGAGTCAAGCTGACGCCAGATGACAGAGCACTGTGTGTAGAACTCATCAACAATAGAGTCTCCCTGCTGAAGATCATGCTCCTGATGCACCACATATAGGTAGAGAGCATCACCAGAGGGCCGATAGCGCTGACAAAGATAAGTCCACATCGCAGCAGCAGTGCCCAATCCCATAAACTCAGAAGCAAACTGAGGTAGAACACTGTTAGTAAGAACAGCAGCAGCACGAGCATCATCATTGCACCACTGAGTATAAGCAGCCAACTCATCCCGATAGATAGAAAGAGCATCCGAGTAAACTGATACCTGCTGATCATAGGCTTCAACTGATCATAGGCTTCAACTGCAACATCATTAGCATCCTTGGCTGCATCCTTATCAGCCTGAGAAGCATCTGCGGGAAGAACAGGTGGCACCGGAGGGGTAGGAGCCACAGGAGCAACGGGGCACGGCGGACAGGAGACCTCGCCAGAGAGAACGCCCCACAGTAGAAGGCCGTGCATGTGGATATGCATAAAGCCCACAAACTCTGCATAGTTGGTGCCATCAAAGATCACAGAGCACCGAGGGACAGCAATAGAGCCCGAAGAAGACATGACGGGCTCTCTGCCTTTTTTTTACAAGTCAACGCTCACCAGATCGAATCGCTCGAACACGAGCGCGAGAGCAATGGCCACGGAATCAGCCGGAACTGGCCGAAATCGGCCGGATCCGGCAGGGGCAGGCCGGCGGCGGCCGGAAAACAGCAGCGGCGGCCGGAATACAGCGGCGGCGGCCGGAGAACAGCATCGGCTGGGGCCGAGCAGCAAGCGGCAGCAGTGGCCGGGACAGAGCAGCAACGGGGCGACCACGGCCAGGGAGCAGAGCAGCCATGACGGAGAAGAGGATGGGGATCGATCGACGGATCGAGGATGAGAGCAGCCATGACCACATCTCGTTTTCGAGCAGAGAGAAGAAGACCAGCAGCTCGATTCGAGCAGAGCAAGAAGCAGTGACGGCCAGCCTAGCTACGGCGGCGACAACAATGGATTTACACGGAGTTGCTGCGTGCGGGGAATGGGAGAGCCAACCTGGCTCTGATACCATGTTGTGGAATGAGCAACTATCATTCACAGGGGGCCAAAGGCCATTACATGTACATGTGGCAATATGCAGAGAACCCCTTATACACTGGGGATATACAGGAAAAAGACCTATACACATCTAACAGTATGCACCTCTGGCAAACAGTAAAAGTGGCATGGAAGGATATTTTCATACAGTAAAATTAGCATGGCATGATGCTTTGCAAAAATGTGTATACTAATTCAATTTAAAGGCTATTTTTTTCATTTTAAGCAAGCTAAGTATTTTTTATACCAAGTTTTATTATTATCAAATAGAGGGGGAGGGGGAAACGTCACCGGTTTGTCCAGTGCCTTGAAACGCGATGCCAAACCACTTTATGGTCAGCTCCTTCATCGCAGTGTCATTCTCCTCACAGAACCAGTCCACCCAGCCATGTGGCTCTATGGCATCGACTCTGAGGCCGGGGTCCCGATCACCGGACTGCAGGTTTGTTGGGTCCTTCCAGTCCGCGACGTAGGATGAAACCCGCATGTGGAACTCCTTCTTGAACTCCTCGCAAGCTTGAAACTTGTAATGGTTAATGCGGGCGAGTCAAGACCACACGAACTTGAAACCAGGTTTCAACTCAAAGTGGTGGATTGCATTCTTCAAAGAATCGGCAACGACATCTAGTCGGACCAAGGACTTGTGGCGGTTCACTTTCTTCACATGGCAGGTGTACCCCTGGTAGACCCCCTCCATTGGATGAGATGTTTGGCCAGAGGGGCCAAAATCAAAGCAAGGGAGGTACACCTGGCCAACCTGCGGATCAACGTTAGCGACGAGGGCTTGTAGCATCGAGCATGAGGGCTTCTCCACTATATTCCAGGCCGGCGAGAAGATGAATTCATCAACGTCCATGAAAGCCATCCAGTGGCAGGAAGACCGACCGATGGCCGCGCAATGGGACAGCCCGGCTTCTTGGGTCTTGACCCATGGCCAAGCCCGGTGACGATACCGAAGCCATCGTCTTGCAAAAGACCCACCTGGTATGCAAGGTCGTCCTCGCTGCCGTTGTCGTAGATGAAAAACTTGTCGACCCCTATTGCTGCATGGTATCGAACCCATTCGGGCAAAAACTTCGCAACATTGCGGACCATCGTGCATGCACATATCAGCTTCTACATTTCGCTAGGCACGGAGAGTCGAGAGCTAAAGGATGCAAGGGAAGGCAATGGCTCGTCGCCTTTGACAACTACCGTGATGCGGCCAGAGTGTAGGGAAGTGGGAGGCGGTGGGCACCTGATGAGCTGCTGTGCTGCGATGATCGCCGGGAAGGAGGCGACCATGCTGCCATCGGCGGTGGTGCCGCTGTAGAGGCAGTGGACTTGAGAAGGTGTTGTGCTGACACCTTGGCGGTGGCGGCCTTTGACGAAGACCAATAGATCACCTCCTCCTTCCAGGAGGGCTGAGTCGAAGACCAGGCTGGTGTCATTCCAATTCAGCAGCAGATCAGCGGCGGCAAGCTGGGCAGGGGCAGGTGCGGCGGGGGCAGGGAGAGGTGGAGCGGCAGCTGAGGAGGGGATCAGACTTGGCGCTTGTAGCGGCTGCTGCACGAAGCTGGGAACGAGGCAGAGGTATGCATGGCGGCCGGGGCCCGGCAGCCTCCCGGGCGCCCGCGCCTGGGACGAGACCCCGCCGTGGAAGACGCACATCGCGTTCCCCACGGAAGGCTCGGCGGCGACGACGAGAACCTCATCGTCCGGGAGCAAGACGGCACCATCATGTTGGAGCTGCGGCGGCGGGGATTGCTGGCGGACGGGGAACAGCTTGCGCGGGAAGGAGGAGGGCTCCCAGCTCTAGAGCAGCTTCGGCGGCGGCGGGGAGAAGTAGGTCTGGGGGAAGGGCTGCAGCGGCCATGAATCGGTGATGGGGCGCGGGAGCGAGGGGAGCAACCCGCGGCTGTCGGCGAACAGGAGCAGCGCGGTCGCCGAAACCCCGCCGGTCATGGAGACGAACCGGCGGAGACGGCTGCGGCGGCGGCGATGCGGCATGGCGGTGGCGGCGGAAAAGATTGCGGTTTTCGGGCGAGATTGGATTAGCGGGAGAGAGAGAGCAGAGTAGAGTTGAGATTTCGCGGGGGTCTCGATCTAAATCGATCGATTCCCCGATTTGGGGTTCGCGTTAGTTTCCCGCGATCACTTCCATTCCGGCTCCAATTCGTTTGAAACGCTTTTCACTACTAGGAAAAGCCTTATCAGTGGCGCACCAAAAATGGATTCTGTGGCGCACCCCCAAAATTGCTGGGTGCGCCACAGAATCCTCGCCACTAAAATATTTTTTCTGTGGCGCACCATGGGCGTGCGCCACAGAAATCCACTTTCTGTGGCGCACCTGGCCTGGTGCGCCACATAAATCCACATTTCTGTGGCGCACATGCCTGGTGCGCCACAGAATTCTGAAAAAATTCAAAAATTTCAAAAACTGCGAATTTTTTTTAAAAAGTTTCGAAAAAAATCAGAAAAATCAAAATATGAAATAATTTGAAAAATACTAATTATTGGAATTATTTTCAGATTTTTTGAATTTTTTGAACTAATACCTTCCCGCTAGGTCACCCATCCTCAAATTGCTCAAACCCTAGCACGCTTAACTTCTAAGTTCCACCCACTTCACCTACCCTTGTGCTACTCAAGTTCTTATTGATATATATATATATCATATGTATCATCTTAAGTCTTGTATGTGTATATGTTATGTATATGTTATAAACGTGTGTTTTTAAATTTCAGATTTTTCAAAAAATTCTAAACTTTCAAAAGGAGATTCAAAAGTTTCAAAAGATCCCAAAAAATTCAAAAAACTTAAATTTTTTCAAAAAATCAAAAAAATTCAAAAAAATCCAAAAAAAAAGTCAAGAAAAGTCAACACTCTTCTTTGTTATACATTTCTATGTCTTTTTTGGAATTTTTGAATTTTTTTGAATTTTTTGAATTTTTTTGATTTTGTTGCGAAAAATCGTCTGTTTGAAATAACTTTTTTTCTTTTGGAATTTGAGGAATGTGTGAATTGCTGACTGGGTAAACCCGGTGGAATCGAACTCGGATTTTTCTCACGATTTTTTTGAAATATTATTTGCGTTATTTCGACGTCGTATGTAAAAGTTATGGCCGTTACAAGTTTTTTTTCCTGTTTGTTGCAGAAAAGGTCAAAATTCATATTTCAAAATTTCTATACCTACTAGACACTCAAACCTAACTACATGTCAAAGGATTTTATTTATTGAAATTTTTATCATTTTCCTTTAATTCCTGCAAGACAAAAAAGGCGATCCACGGGGGGTGGGATTTGAAAAAAAAAAATCTGTGGCGCACCAAGCTTGGTGCGCCACAGAATGTCACCTTTTTGTGGCGCACCTGCCAGGTGCGTCACAGAATGTCAACTTTCTGTGGCGCACGTGACAGGTGCGCCACAGAATTATTTTTTTCAATTTTTAACCCGCCTCCGGATAACTTTATGTGGCGCACCTGGCCATGTGCGCCACAGAAATGTGACTTTCTGTGGCGCACCAGGCTTCGTGCGCCACAGAAAGTCACATTTCTGTGGCGCACATGGCTAGGTGCGCCACAGAAATATGACTTTCTGTGGCGCACCAAGCCTGGCGCGCCACAGAAATATATTTCGGTGGCGCACCAATTAAGGGTGCGCCACAGAATGTAACCTATCTATAAGGGTTTTCCTAGTAGTGTTTGTTTCACGCAACCGTTCGGGTTCCAGCTTCCGTGCGACAACTCATCCTCGTTGGCAACAAATCACGAATCATCAACTCATCTCGTTGGCAACAAGTCACGAATCATTAATTTCCTAAAAGATTACTGTGGTATACAACTCACGACAACTAATTCGGATCAGAGGCAGTAGCATAATTTGGAGTAGCATTCAGGCAGTAACTACCATAATTTGGTGTAAACTGCACATCAAGGCATTTTCAAAATCAAAACCAAAACTTGCTCTGGACAACGATTGGCTCTCAATTGTCCATATGTAAAATTATACTCTTATTTTAGTGTAGTCTAATGGTCTACACTAAAACATTAATGTAAAAGTGAAAAACTACTATGCCCTAGTAAACTAGTCAATCAACTACTCCAAGTGCATGTTCAAATATCTGAACATGACAAATACTCCAAGTGCATGGTGATCTAGATGATCCATTGAATTCATTAAACAACAACTACTCCTTTCTTTAAATTAACAAAAATAAATACTCCTGGAATTAGTAACCTCCTGAACCAGCATGAAAAAATTTCATTGACAACACCATTTTTGCAAACATGGCTCTTGTACTAATATTCAGAAGTACAGGTCAATGCATGAACCTCTGGTCAGGGAGATCAAATCAATGCTTCGGTCGATATTCCGTCAAATGGGCAAGGCATTCTGCTAATGGTGCTACTCATATCTTAGCTAAGAAAGGTTGCAGGTCAGAAAGATGTAAAACTTGGTTTAGTGTGGCTCCTATGTGTATTGACCTTGGCCTCAGATATGTCCGGGTAATTTGAATAAAAACCGCATGTTTCGAAGATTTACAAATGAAAACAGAACCATCAGTCATATGTATCTTTCATGCTTAAAGTTCTTTAGTCTGTGAAATAGATGGATCACACAGGTTTAAGGTGGAATGAAGGAAAATCTTCTACGTGATCTAGGGCTACAGGTGCTACGCACTCAGTCCATTCTTCCCTTTGAGCAATCTCCCCTGAACTTCAGCGAGTGTTTGAAACCAGGAAAATAAGGTTTCACATGGTGCGTAATAACAAAACCGTGTTGGTTCAGTAAATCTGGTGTTCACGTATCAAACACTTGCTGATGGGGTTAGCTTTCATAGGTAAACTTTTGCACACCAAGTGCCCAAATAATGAATTACCTAAGTATTCCGTCAGCACATAGATGCTCACATACTCACATGCATACTTTTCGTATAGAATATGTAGGAGATTGAGACATATCACATATGTGGAACTTACTCAGTGAGAGCGTAACCTCCCCAACCACTCAGGCAATCAGTCAACAGAAGACAACACTGCTTGTGAGATTGTCCCGAATAGTTCTTCAAGTTCCTTTACCAAATTAAAATTTTAAAGAAACTTGTCAAACTAACTGTGCAAGACCCGCTAACAAAAATTACTATAGCATTCTGTAGGACGAACTACATAAGAGATTAGTTCTATGATATCGCACATCATGATGTAACACATATCTCAAGTAAGTAAACGAACCATGTCTGGTTTATATATGGACTCCTCACAAGCACCATATACTGATTCTGAAGCAGTGCCACAAACCACAAAAACTTTTGCCCGTTCCCCGCATAAAGGAAGATTTTTTTATCAGATTACCTGCTACAGATATAGTAGCCAAGTAAGAAGCCACTATTATGCTTCACAAGAATCAATATTATCATGTTTCAAGAGACTTAACATAAAGCACTGTGGTTCCATGATACGACATATCGCATGGGAATTGATATTGGCATAATGTCTACAGTAACAATACAACTTTGTACGGCTCCTGGTAACCCTAAAACAACATAAACCTTCAAAATCATATATTTGGTAATATATAGGCCAACATTTAGTCATTTATTTGTTCTTAATGCATTTTATACCATAGTTTGGTGTTTTCTGAATGCCATGGTTCAATATTCATGTTTTATCATGAAAGGCATTGTCATACACCTTACAATTTTCATTCATTGCCCTATGTTTAGTTCTTAGTGTAAACTTAATAGATATAGTGAGCAAATGGATGATAACTGACAGATAATCAATCTTAACCCAGGACTAAATACATGTGAGGATTGTGACTGAGCCAAAACTGATAAATAGAATACTCTTCACTACGATATACATGCCCGTAGGAGATCAGCAACATACATGGAAGTATGCGAATGAAACATAGCACACAGACATTCAAAACAATTGGACTTTTGAGAAATAACATACACACAAAGTGGGCAGAAAGACGAGAACTTATACGTGGTACTGGTGCAGTCCATGGTACACATGAAAGCTGATCGTTCTCTCCCACGCCAGCAATAATTAGCTGGTATAGAATTATGGCCCAGACCTACATATTGCGAATAGAAGGGGTGGTAATAAGACAGAAGGGCCAGTATAAAATAACATCAGTACTGTGACTACACAAACATCATGCAGATTCCAGCTAATAAATGATCTGTGATTCAAATTGAACAAATAAAGGACACCTAAGAATTGCACAACGGCATCAGCATAACTACGAAAAACATTGAGCTACATATCAGAGGGTAACATTTCAAACTGCAGCACCTAGATCATTGTTTTTCTTAAATCATGAATTCATGCGGAGATTAACCCAATAGAAGAGCACACCTACTTCGCACAGGGTCATCAGTGACCACAATTCAGTAAGTCCAAATTTACTTCATATTTTAGCAGTGTTTCTTGTTTTCGCATGAATCAGTACTCTTAACACCATCCACATTGGCAAGCAACTTTCTCTCTGAACTCATATTAAAAGATTCAAACTGTATGTTGGTTGCATTTCGATTTTGTAATCTTAGAGATGAAATCGTAAAATGAAAGATGCTTATTCTCTTTGTAATTTCAGTTTACATCAGAATATCAACTCATAATCTGTTTCAAAAATATGATGACAAACAGACCTTGCTGGTATGTGATGGTCCTCCTAATGATGGCATCCCTTGATGTACAACATACTCGCTGTCAATCACACCGACCTTCTCAGCTCGACCACCCTTAAATTACATGGCATCAGATGCATCAGTCTTTTGGTTACTTACTATTCCAACATACTCTTGCTCCGAAGTGGCAGAAAAACATCATCCTAACAGAAAATAAAGGAACAAAGTTAGACAGAAGGTGATGGTATTATCAGCTAGAAAACTAAAAGCCATCTTGTCATATTAAGTTCATCAATGTCACCGTCGTCTAGCCTATGGGATGCAACAGTCCACACGTGCCTAACATTGAGAACAAGTAATCTTTCCAGAGCATACAAACACATAGCCAGCTAATAAAAGCAAACAAGCAACAAAAGTTCGCATACAAGCTGTCTGCTTCTAAGGCGAAGGTTTACATCATTATAGAGTTAATCGCTCTCTCTGAGACACTATGTCTGATGGACTGGCATGCGTCTGTATATGATGCACCCAAATGGGGTCAATCTTTTTTGCCGTGGGTTTAATCTTCTCTTCCTCCTACTGACAGTTGATGCAGACCACCGTGGTTAATTCCTGCATAGCAATATGATAAAGAGAATATCAAATAAAAACCTACAACTCGTTCACCGTGCTGCAGCAAACAGAAATACGTAATAAATACAGAATTTTTCTTTATGCTTGTATATAACCTGATACTTGCCTTTAACCAGATTTTTTTCTCTAAAGGATATCCAGAAATCCTAAATAAATGCCATGATCTTGAAACTGATGCTGAGCTACTGATGTTTTCAGGGTGTTGCAATGCCATGCACAGGAGGCCTTAGAAGAAATGTCTTTCCTGTGTTGCACACGGATGATTATTGAAGCACTAGTTTCATGAATGTGTAGGCACTAGTTCATGAAGGGTGATACAACTACACATTCATGAAGCACTAGTTGAGATTAGGATTTCATGTTCTAAGCTGACCTTTAATATAAGAGCCACTATATTTATGAAAATTAAGCACAACTGGCTTGTTGGTCTGACAGGTGTGCGGAACGCCAGCACCTGTTCCATCAACTCTAGGCCACTGAAGAAATAATTTGAATTCAGGATCTTCACGATCGACTGTTTCCGCCGCGAGCAGGCGACAACGTGGCCTGAGGCCACCGCTGTTGGCCTGTTGCATGCATGGAGCCGGCAGTCGCGGGGACGCCGTAGGCCGTATTCTTGGGACCGAGCGCCGACTCTCCAGTCTATCATTGCTGCCACCGTGTAGGCTCATCGGCGTCGTCGCAGGTCGAGCTGAGGCCAGCTTGACATGGAGGCTCATGCCAGGAGCGCTCTCGCTGGCGCCGCGCTACTCTCCCCGGCCGGCCGGTGCGTATCAACTCTCAAGTGTTCATGACGCTTGCGCTGACGCCTGGTTCCAATTGTTGCGCTCCATCATAATTTTTCAAGAAAACCAACTTTGATCTGCTGCTTATAAAGGACGGATCGTTGTCAAACATGGATTCCTAGCTAATCCTATACGTACGTTGCTTGCCAAGGTTTCCTTTTAGAACGGAACACTGTTTCCTTGATATAACCGACGCAGCTGGCAGCTGTGATATCCTCGGACAGTCGGACACGATTCCTAATGGATCACCTAGATGCAGAACCTCGTATGTCCGGTTTTTTATCTATCGACGAACCGTTCTTTTTAGCGAGGAGAGGCACGAGCTTTGACGGTTTCGGTTTTTTTGACGTACCGCCGCCGACCATCACCTTTAACGATATTATATAGTAGAGATTGCAATGATTTATTTTAGTTCTCAAGGATACAGAGCTCAAGTGTTTTCCTAGTAGCCAAACCGAAACCATCCACTAGGTAACCAAGTAAATCTCATAATGTGCTTATAATTTCTAGCCCAGCAGAATCATTAGTTCAAATGAGATCTGTAACTGCCAGTAAGATAACATTGATTCTAGTTTTTACTACCCTTAATCAGTTAGCAGTCTTCGCTCCAAATATCTGTTTGCTATGCATTCCTTTCAATGAAACAACCATAAATGAGTTGTGGCATCTGCAATATCAGACTACAGCTAAAGATAGCTAGTATTATATTAATGATGTAGACACAAATTTTGCCAAACATGGTTCATTCATCCAACAAAAGGATAGTAAAAATATCCAGTCTCGAGAAAACCAATAGTCCATCACCAGAATTAGCACATCACATAACACTCTCTAGAGAAAATAAATGGCCAAGTTTCAACAGAAAGAAGAAAAAGGGGAAGCCTCTGATACTTACTTTCAGCGGATATCACAGTCACAGTCATCAGCTTTCGCGGTTTTCAATTAAATCCTACAATTCAAATGACATATTCTTATTACTTAAAAACTTATAATATGACTAATCGTGCATGACATGGAAATCAACACTACCTGGATCCAACAACCAATATGTGTTAATATAGCAGAACCACACAAAATTCCAGCGGCAATTTTTGAGCCTGTGCTTGGCGGTACCAAAAACTACAAGGCCACAACTTGCATAATGCAGAACGCAAGGAGCAGAAGTCGACCAACGTGTGTAGACACAAGCTGAACCTTTGGCCATTTGCTAAATATTCCAAGGAGACCGCCTAAACATGCAAACATCCATATGAACCCACAGATATAGATGATGCATGTCTGAACTGTGTGGGACGGAGCTGAAGCTGAAGACATGCTAGCAAACAACCCTTGCAGGCAGAAAACCAAAGGTAAGAATAGCATGAAAATGGCATCATACAAGATATGCCGCCTGTTCCAGCCCTCCTGTTGAAGCAAAGCAAATGAACATTAGTTAAAGGCATGACCTCTTCGAAGAAGATAGACCCCTTTCCCCGCTGGAAAAACATCTTCGCACGCTCACCTCCGAAGCCCTCCACTTCTCCATTCAGGAACGCTGGGTTTACTGGAAGACTAGGGCAAAAGTCCGCTTCGCGATTGAGGGGGACGAGAACTCTAGCTTCTTTCACGCTATGGCTTCCTGTCGCAAACGCCGTAATGTGATCCCGGTGCTTGACCACAACAGAGAGTCCTTCTCCGACCACGCTAACAAGGCTAGGGTTCTCGATGAGTTTTTCACAAATCTCCTTGGAGCTACCTCTGCTTGCACCTGGAACTTTGACATTCGCGATCTTTATCCCAATGCAAATGACCTCCCCATCTCTCTTACTGCCCCCTTCTCTCGCAGCGAAATTGTCGGAGCCCTGTCCCGAATGAACAAAGACTCTAGCCCTGGACCCGACGGTTTTGGGCGTGTTTCTTCTCTACGTTCTGGGATACTGTTGCCCCAGATGTGCTCGAGGTTTTTAACGACTTCTTTCATGGAACCATGGACCTCACTAGAATTAACCGTGCATACCTGGTGCTCCTCCCAAAGCACGAGGCCGCCTGCACGCCCTCTGACTTTCGCCCTATTTCTCTCCAAAACTGTATTGCTAAAATAATCACCAAAGTTCTCACCTCTCGCCTTCAATCCTCCATTCACGCCCTTGTTGACCCCGACCAGACAGGGTTCCTCTCCGGTCATCGTATCTCCGAAAATATCGTCTACGCCGCGGACATCGTGCGCTGCTGCCATCTTCGCAAGGCTGCCACAATTGTCTTTAAGATCGATTTCCGCAAGGCTTTCGACTCGGTAAATTGGAGTAGTCTTATCTCCATTCTGAGAGCCAGAGGATTCGACGACCGTTGGTGCGCTTGGATGACTGCTATCCTTTCCTCCGGGCACACTTCGATCATTCTTAACGGTGTCCCCGGTCCGTGGATCCGCTGTCGTAATGGGCTTCGGCAAGGCGACGCTCTCTCCCCCTATCTCTTCATTATTGTTGCTGACGTCCTCCAACGCCTCGTTCGTGCTGCCCATGACCAGGAGGGGCTTCAACACCCTTTGGACCCCAAGAGGCATTGTCCGGTCCTCCAATATGCCGACGACACCCTTATCATCTGTAAGGGGGACCTTGCCTCCGCTCGTACCCTCAAGAAAATTCTGGACGACTTCGCTGCTGCTACCGGTCTTGCAATTAACTTCCACAAGTCTTGCTTCGTCCCCATGCACCTTAGCCCTGAAACCGCAACTTCTATTGCCGATGCCCTCGGCTGCCCCATCTCCAACTTCCCTCAACCCTACCTCGGGCTTCCTCTTTCCCCCACCAAGCTTCCGGTCGGGCTATACCTCTCTCATCTCTTCCTTCGATCGGAGACTCTCAGGGTGGAGTGCTATGCTTCTCTCTTCGGGTGGGCGTTTGGTTTTGTGTAATGCTGTTTTAAACAACCTTGCTACTTATTTTATGTGCTCTTTTCTTTTACCCCGTGGTGTAGTTGAAGCGATTGACAGGAGACGCCGTTCCTTTTTTTGGACTAGCAAGGACTCTTGCTCTGGGGCTCGTTGTCTAATGGCTTGGGAGAAAGTTTTGTTGTCTAAACAGGTTGGCGGCTTCGGGATGCGGGACCTCCAAAGCCAAAACATGGTCCTTCTCATGAATTTTGTGCACAAGCTTCATCAGCGGGAGCAGCTTCCATGGAAGGACTGGTTTAGGTTCTCTTACAGCCGGGACTTGGGGGACATTTCGACCTCCCCGTCTTTCCTTGAAAAAATTCTCCACCTCTGCCTCCCCACCTATCGTGCCATTACCTCCTGCACCGTCCACGACGGGATGCACACCGCCTTCTAGCTTGACCGTTGATCTCACGGGATTGTCCTCTCTACCAAATTCCCTGCACTCTTCTCCCACTGTCTTCGTCCCAACATCTCCGTTGCCGATGCTTGTACGACGGGTCTCCATCTTCGTCCTCGTCTTTCCTCCGCTACTGAGCGCGAGCTCCACGAGGTCCTCGACGTCATCTCCCGCACTGTCCTGGACAGGGATGAGGACTGTCGCCAGATGGCCTGGGGTGACCATAAGCCATTCTCCTCTAGTGCAGCCTACGCCGCCACTGCCCGGATCGGTGTGCTCGATGGCGAGGCCATCTCCTGCTGGGGCTCCCGTCTCCCCTCCAAGATTCGCATTTTCTGCATCCTTGCGACCGCGGACCGCCTCTGCACGCGCAGCAACCTCCATGCCAAGAATTGTGCTCCTTCGCCCTCCTGCGTCTCCTGCGGCGCCATCGAGACCACACGCCACATCGTCTACGAGTGTGCCCGACCATCCGAGGTTTGGCAGCGGCCGGGGTGCGACGTGACGACTTGCAGCTCCGTTTGGGACACCCCCTCCCCCTCTCCGATGCTTGTTGGACATGATGCCTGGCAGTTCTGTCTCGCCGCTATCCTTTGGCAGCTTTGGAAGGCTAGGAACGATTGTGTGTTCAACTCCAAGACTGCTTCGGCTTCGGATGTGCTTGCGCGAGCGGTGGAAGACATCACTCTATGGTCTCACCGACTACGCCCTCCTGATCGCCCCCGGTTGATGCCCTGCGTGGCTTCATCGCTCATTGTTGATATGTTTTTGTTGCTGTAATTCTCCTCCCCAACCCCCATGTATTGCTGCTCCTGATTTGTAAACGCTGCCTTTTGAGGCCTTTTCGAGTTATATCACAAACGGTGGGGAAAGCTCTTCCCCCGTCATTCACGAAAAAAAAAGATTAAACAATCAACTAGGATTTACCTCAACTTTTGGTGCGACGAGAGGGAGAATGAGATCGCTTCCCTCATCTCTTCCCATCAGTGTTTGTAAATTATTCATCCCAATGGTGCGTCCCAATTTAGCAGCATCAGTTGTTTGAACATTGTATATACTAGGAAACGTGCCCGTGCGTTGCAGCGGAAGAGGAAAAATGTGTATGAACCATATGAAGTGAATATAAATTTTATTACTTTAATTGAAAGTTGACTCTTTAATTTGAAGTATGGTGTGAAACTAAATCAACGATTTAATTGAACGCAACTCCATATGGCGAATCATGCTTGTTTACGAACTTAAGGAGCTTTATCTCGTTCAAGCTCTGATCAAAGAAATTCTTGTAGTTTCTAGTTATTTTAAGGCCGACAGACATCAATTATTGTGCAAAGATTGTGTATTTGTATGTTCCTGCTGAATGTGATTGATCCAAAAATATATAGTGACATGATACCTTCAGACAACAACCAAATCAGATATAATAGGAGCCCGCAGAGTCGTGGGCGTCCGAGGCCAATCTGGTATTATAGGACCCCATCATGCTAACTTCAGGCTAACTTTGCTGCGCGTGAATTCTCAAACTTGCAAAACTCTGAATTCTCGACAAATTCCTTGGATTTTCTTCTCTTATTCTTTTTGTGCTATCATAACCTCATGTTACAGCTGAAGCATTTACACAGCAGAACAGTGTGCTCTTGCCTCTTGGTTATTTTTTTCCCGGTCTCATCTCACGTCTCTTATCTTCACCTCGACTTCTTTCTTTTCTTCATGTCTCTTCCTTTCTCGAATCTCAATTAACCTTAAAGGCGTGTAAGCCTATAAGGTTAAATCTAAACATAATTTGTCTTCCCTAGTGGGCCGTCCATTTTGCCTGCAAACTGAGACAATTCTCATAATCTCATTAGAAGTTCTGCTCAATACGATGCTCTTTTCGGATGGGCTGTCCGTTCTGCCTGCAAACTGAAGACTGAAGACTGTTGTCATGTGGAGGTGAGTTCTTCTCAGATGGTCTATCCCTTTTGCATGCAAACTGAAGAGTGTTCTCATCAGGTATTGTCCGCACGACATTCTTCTCAGATAAGCTGGGCATGGGAATTGTTGGTTGAGCAGATACTCCAGATCACCATGGGGAAGGTGAGTGAACAAATTAGGAGCGGATATAGTAGACTCCTACCTCTCATCTTCTCCTTGGACAGCTACATAGAAATCATCGCTGCCCTCGACGGCTCGACCGACTCGAATCGATAAAACCGCGTCCCAGCCGGTCGCCCCTACAGAAGCCGCGAAGGCTGATATAACGTGGGGGGAGGTCGGGACGGTATTGTACCTGGCCATCAAGAGCATCAAGACGACGAGTCGGCGTTCCGCCCGGAGCTCGTCGTCATATCCGGTGTCCGGCTGTCCGCCATCTGGTCGTGGACGCCATTGGAAGCCACACTGGCCGTGAGGCCGTCTCGAGCCCGACGCTTCTAGGCAGCGACATCAGCAGGGTCGCGAACCACGTCGGTCGTCGTCACCAACCACCGCGGACTCTGGACAGACCGTGAGCCCAAAAGATAGAGCGGTAGGCGACCATAGAGACGGGGCCGAGGCGGACGGCCATGGAGGCGGCCTAATCGCCATCTCGTCGTGAACGAAGCTGACCTGGCCTCTCTCTGATCATGTCGTCCTCAGTCCGTCCGTCGGTGATTCGACGACGTTGCGGAAGGATCCGGAGCAGGGCGTGGCATGGCGGACGAAGAGCATGTGGCCGACGTGCCCTTGACCTACGCCCAGGGTGCGTGGGTTCCCGTACGGTTCAGAAACGCTCGATTCGGTTCCGCTCCATCGCTTGGACTTCGATCATGAGGTCGTGGAGTTTCCCTTGTCTTTGTCTTTATTTATAGATGAATATGCCAGACAAAAGAAGCAGGACTCTTCGTTTTCTTTTCCTTTCGGTCAGGACTCTGCCAACGACTAAATCAAGCCAATCGATGGATAGATGAAACGAACCAGCCTCAGACCGGGGATTCTCTGTCGCGAAGGAGAGCAAAAAAACGATTGGCTGCGTTTTGTTGGGCTGGCCCATGAGCACGACGTGTGTATCGCGGACACGTGGGTTACGTAAATATAGGAGGTTCCACGGGTGGAAAAAACGAAAGGGTAGTTCACTTATGGGTGGCAGTGGTGGGTAATATGTGATTTGGTGGGAGGGTAAAATCGTCAAAAAAAATGACGTACCACAAAAAACCTTAATGCTTTTATTATTAGGTATAGATTCATCTCCAGCTCCTTTTCCCTGTTATTCAGTTCTTTCTCTCTCTGTACAAGGTTAGACTGAATCTGCATTGACTCGCTCAGTGCTGTGTTTAGCTTCTCCTGCCTCATCTTAAGCTCTGTATCTTCCATTGCAAGGTCGTTCGCTCTTGTGCTTAAATCCTTCTCGAACTGCAGCAGATTTTCTCTTTCAAGGACTGCTTCTTCTCACTCTCGAAAAGCTCTATCCCTTTCTCTTTCAGTGCATGTTCCTCCTTACATTGCAACACCTTCCATTCTTTTTCTTTCAGTCTCTGCTCATTTTCGTTCTTGGTCAGCTGCTTATCTTTTCAATCCAATTTCTTGTTAGAATATTGGGCCCATTAGTGGGCAGCCCATATAAGCAATTCTGGAAATCTCAAATTGGCCCATGTGCATGGCAGAATTTTGGAGGTGCATGTACGTGACTAAAGTTTAGTCCCATACTGCTAGCTTAGAGAGAGCTGCACCACTTTATATAGTGGAGTGTTCTATCACTTGGTGTGCTGGCTGAGAATAGAAGGCTCTCTCGTGCGCACTCCTCCTCCTCCTCCGCCGCCGTCCGTCACGACACGCCGCGGGTTGCGGGAATGAGCCGAGCCGATGCTTATATTTTTGCAGTTCAGGAAAAACGAGTCGTGTAGCGTACGTGTACAGCTTAGCCAATTCGGATCGCTACCGGATCGTGGGCTGCTGTAACCGACTCAAACGTGTGCGACGTGGCCGGCCCACGTTGTACCCGTTAGGGTTTTCCGAACCGCACTATATATTGCCGTGCACTGCGTGCGCCGTCACACACCGAACCAATCTAGGTTTTGCCAATCTCGTGCCTTGCGCCGCCACCGTAGTCTACTCCATCCCGTGCGCCGGCGTGCACCGGCGAACGGGACAGCAGGTCTCCGGAACCGCTCGTCCTTGTGATCCTGTACGGGAGAGGGCGAATAAGGTTTTTGGGAAGCGCTCCGCGCGACTGCTTTCAAGTTCTTCATCACGGCTCGCCTTCCTGGACGATCGCCGGATCGCGGGCGGTCGTCTCCAACGTCGTCTTCTTCGAGCTGTTGCCGCACCGAAGCCGCTCAAGCTGCTGCCGTCGCTGCTTCAACGGCTGCTTCATCTACAACTGTTCGGTACGCGCTGCATAAACCGAACTGTTTTACTATGGATATGTTGGCGTATGTGTTGCTGCTGTTCATGTTAATTAGTACATCTAGTATGTTTGTGTTTAACATGTTAGTAGTTGCGGTTGTCATGTTTAATATTCTGGAATTAATCATGGAAATTATGCCTAGTATTCCAACAATCCAAAAACCTTATATGTGTTATAGGCAATTTCCTGAGTTAAACATGGGACATCTATCCGATGCGCTGAGGCCGGACAAGTTTGCCGGTGTGGACTTTAAGAGATGGCAGTACAAGACCACACTGTGGTTGCGATCTCTAAAAGTGTTCGAGGCTAGTGAGGGTTTACCTGAAGGAACTATATCTGAGCAGATCAGAACAAGTTCAAGGAAACCAATACTGCCTTTGTGGGACTCGTTCTGAGTGCTCTTAGCAACAAGCTGTTTGATGTGTACATGCACATCACAGATGCCAAAGAGCTCTGGGAGGCACTGAACGCTAAGTTCGGTGTAGCAGATGCTGGCAGTGAACTGTACATCATGGAGAGCTTCCATGACTTCAGGATGGTTAACAACCGTTCTGTAGTCGAACAGGCTCATGAGATACAGTGCATTGCGAAGGAGCTTGAGCACGCTAAGTGTGCCTTACCTGACAAGTTTGTGGCTGGATGCATTATTGCAAAGTTGCCCTCTTCATGGAGGAACTTCGCCACAACTCTCAAACACAAGAGACAGGAGATATCGGTTGAAAACCTGATAGCGTCTCTTGATGTTGAGGAGAAGGCTCGGGCTAAGGACACTGCTGAGAGAGGTGAAGGTCAGTCTAGCGCCAATATGGTGCAGAAGAACTTTCACCATGGCAAGAACAAGGCAAAGAGTAAGCCTTCCTTCAACATGCCTACCAAGACTACTTCTTTCAAGAAGAAGAAGAAGATGCTGAACAAATCTGAGCTAAAGTGCTACACTTGTGGAGAGCCGGACACTTCTCTGTGGACTGCCCAGATCGTGCAGACAAGAAAGGGAAGAAGCATGTCAACGTCGTGACCGCTAGCAATACTGATGGGTATGGTAATTTACCATTGTGCTTTCAGTATTTCAATCTCCATGTTGGTGGATTGATACGGGTGCTAATGTTCATGTGTGTGCTGACATCTCTATGTTCACATCTTATCAGGTCGCCGATTCAAGCGTCTTAATGGGGAATGGATCACATGCTTCTGTTCGTGGTGTTGGCACGGTAGATCTGAAGTTTACTTCGGGGAAGATCGTGCAGCTGAGGAACGTGCAGCATGTCCCTACTATGAACAAGAATCTCGTTAGCGGCTCCCTTCTATGCAGAGATGGGTTTAAATTAGTCTTGGAGTCCAATAAAGTAGTTGTGTCAAAGTTTGGACAATTTATTGGTAAAGGGTATGAGTGCGGAGGCTTGTTCCGCTTTTCATTATCGGATTTTTGTAATAAGTCAGTAAACCATATTTGTGGCAGTGTGGATTCGGATGCCGATGTGTGGCACTCTCGTTTATGTCATGTTAATTTTGGTTTAATGAGTAGACTTTCCAGCTTGCGTTTAATTCCTACTTTCACCGTTGCCAAAGGTTCTAAGTGCCATAGCTGTGTGCAATCTAAGCAACCTCGAAAGCCTCACAAGGCAGCCGAGGAGAGAAACTTGGCACCTCTAGAACTCGTACATTCGGATCTGTGTGAGATGAATGGCGTGTTGACAAAAGGTGATAAGAAATATTCATGACTTTAATCGATGATGCTACTAGGTTCTGCTATGTATACTTGTTGCACACTAAAGATGAGCTATGGACTACTTTAAAATCTATAAAGCTGAAGTAGAAAATCAATTAGAGAGAAAGATCAAACGTCTTAGGTCGATCGTGGTGGCGAGTATTTCTCCAAAATATTTGATGAATTCTGTGAGGAACATGGTATTATTCATGAGAGGACGCCTCCCTATTCTCCCCAATCAAACGGGGTTGCTGAGAGGAAAAACCGCACGCTGACCGATTGGTGAATGCCATGTTGGACACTGCTGGTTTATCTAAGGCATGGTGGGGGGAGGCTTTATTGACTGCGTGTCATGTCCTGAATAGAGTTCCAAACAAGGATAAAAGAAGACCCTTACGAGGAGTGGTCTGGGAGAACACCATCACTTTCTTATTTACGCACTTGGGGATGTTTGGCGAAAGTCAATGTTCCAATTCCTAAGAAACGTAAACTTGGACCAAAGACAGTGGATTGTGTCTTTCTAGGCTATGCTCATCGGAGCATTTGCTATAGATTTTTAGTGGTTAAATCTGAGATACCTGATATGCATGTTGATACTATTTTCGAATCTCGTGATGCAACATTTTTGAGAACATATTTCCTATGAAGGATATGCATAGCATTGCTAGAATTTCTTCTGAGATACTTGTTGAACCTAGTACATCTGTTGATCATTCTGAACAACCACTTGTTGAGGAAGTCCTTGAGAAGGATGACAATGAATCAGCTCCCAAGAGGAGCAAGAGACAGAGGACCGAAAAATCCTTTGGTGATGATTTCATTGTGTACCTTGTGGACAATACTCCCACGTCCATTGCAGAGGCATTTGCATCTCCTGATGCTGATGACTGGAAAGAAGCTGTCCATAATGAGATGGACTCGATTCTTTCTAATGGAACTTGGGAATTATCTGAAAGACCCTACGGTTGCAAACCGGTGGGCTGTAAGTGGGTGTTCAAGAAGAAGCTAAAGCCTGATGGTACTATTGAGAAGTACAAGGCAAGGCTTGTGGCCAAGGGCTACACCCAGCGCGAAGGCGAAGATTACTTTGACACCTATTCACCTGTTGCTCGTCTCACCACCATTCGTGTACTACTTTCCCTGGCTGCCTCCTATAATCTTCGTTCATCAAATGGACGTGAAGACAGCTTTCCTTAACGGAGAGTTGGAAGAGGAAATTTATATGGATCAGCCTGATGGGTTTGTAGTAAAAGGTGAAGAGAGAAAGGTGTGCAAATTGTTAAAATCTTTGTATGGGCTGAAGCAAGCACCTAAGCAATGGCATGAGAAGTTTGACAGAACTTTAACTTCTGCAGGCTTTGCCATTAATGAGGCTGATAGGTGTGTATATTATCGCCATGGTGGGGGCGATAGTGTTATATTATGCTTGTATGTTGATGACATACTGATTTTCGGTACAAGCATGATAGTGATAAATGAGGTCAAGTCTTTTCTGTCAAAGAGCTTTGATATGAAAGATCTGGGACAAGCTGATGTGATCCTGAACATTAAGTGATTAGGGATGAGAGTGGGATTACGTTAACGCAATCACACTATGTTGAGAAGGTCTTGAGCCGCTTTGGTTATATAGACAGCAAGCCTTCTCCAACACCCTATGATCCCAGTGTGACACTCAGAAAGAACAAAAGGAAACGAGAGATCAATTAAGATATTCTCAAGTGATCGGTTCACTCATGTACCTTGCGAGCGCGACAAGACCTGACATCTCTTTTGCTGTGAGCAAGTTGAGCAGGTTCATGTCTAACCCGGGTATTGATCATTGGCATGCACTTGAAAGGGTCATGCGCTATCTGAACGGTACAATGAGTTATGGGATTCACTATTCAGGGCACCCTGCGGTGCTTGAGGGATACTGTGATGCGAACTGGATCTCAGATGTTGATGAGCTCTACGCCACAAGTGGATATGTATTTATTCTTGGAGGTGGCGCAGTGTCATGGAGGTCTTGCAAACAGACCATTTTGACGAGGTCAACCATGGAAGCAGAACTTACTGCTTTAGATACAGCTTCTGTTGAGACAGAATGGCTGCGTGAGCTCTTGATGGACTTGCCGGTGGTTGAGCAACCATTACCGGCCATCCTTATGAATTGTGACAACCAGACGGTTATCATGAAAGTGAACAGTGCTAAGGATAATGCGAAGTCATCAAGACACGTTAAAAGACGCTTGAAGTCTGTCAGGAAAATGAGAAACTCCGGAGTAATGACTGTTAGTTATGTTCAAACTGACAAAAACCTGGCAGATCCCTTTACAAAGGGACTATCACGTAATGTGATAGACAGTGCATCGAGAGAGATGGGGTTGAGACCCGTGAGCGTTACACCATAGTGGTAACCCAACCTATGTGATCGGAGATCCCGTGAATTAGGACCTGGGAAGAACAAGCTAGTGGTTTAACAGAGGAGAGTTTTTATTTAACCCTCTCTATGTGAAGATGCATAACTCTCAAATTCTGTAAGGCAGGTTGGCGAATGCCTTAATGTGTTTCTGTTGGCTATTCGTAGCAAAGGTGCTATCCTACAGAGCGACCTTGAAAGAACACACCTATATGAGTCCGACTGTTAAACGTCGCAGTCTATGAGATTTGGGTGATCTCTAGTAAACTCATGAAGAGACCAGGGAGTATGACGCATATGCTCCACCCGCGGGGTAGGCTACTGGCAGCCACGTACTGGTTATGACTTTGAGTGAAGTCTATTGGCACCAAACTTGCAATTCAAGGTTCGTCCATTGTTCAAGTTGCTGGTAGATGTAGCTTGAAGCTCTAGGCGGAAGTTCAACTTAACAGTCTCTGCTGAAACACTGGTATATAAACAAGAAACGAGGTTTGGCAAAATCTCTAAATGGGAATTTGAGATCTGGTGGGGGATTGTTAGAATATTGGGCCCATTAGTGGGCAGCCCATATAAGCAATTCTGGAAATCTCAAATTGGCCCATGTGCATGGCAGAATTTTGGAGGTGCATGTACGTGACTAAAGTTTAGTCCCATACTGCTAGCTTAGAGAGAGCTGCACCACTTTATATAGTGGAGTGTTCTATCACTTGGTGTGCTGGCTGAGAATAGAAGGCTCTCTCGTGCGCACTCCTCCTCCTCCTCCGCCGCCGTCCGTCACGACACGCCGCGGGTTGCGGGAATGAGCCGAGCCGATGCTTATATTTTTGCAGTTCAGGAAAAACGAGTCGTGTAGCGTACGTGTACAGCTTAGCCAATTCGGATCGCTACCGGATCGTGGGCTGCTGTAACCGACTCAAACGTGTGCGACGTGGCCGGCCCACGTTGTACCCGTTAGGGTTTTCCGAACCGCACTATATATTGCCGTGCACTGCGTGCGCCGTCACACACCGAACCAATCTAGGTTTTGCCAATCTCGTGCCTTGCGCCGCCACGTAGTCTACTCCATCCCGTGCGCCGGCGTGCACCGGCGAACGGGACAGCAGGTCTCCGGAACCGCTCGTCCTTGTGATCCTGTACGGGAGAGGGCGAATAAGGTTTTTGGGAAGCGCTCTGCGCGACTGCTTTCAAGTTCTTCATCACGGCTCGCCTTCCTGGACGATCGCCGATACGCGGGCGGGTCGTCTCCAACGTCGTCTTCTTGAGCTGTTGCCGGCACCGAAGCCGCTCAAGCTGCTGCCGTCGCTGCTTCAACGGCTGCTTCATCTGCAACTGTTCGGTACGCGCTGCATAAACCGAACTGTTTTACTATGGATATGTTGGCGTATGTGTTGCCGCTGTTCATGTTAATAAGTACATCTAGTATGTTTGTGTTTAACATGTTAGTAGTTGCGGTTGTCATGTTTAATATTCTGGAATTAATCATGGAAATTATGCCTAGTATTCCAACATTTCTCCTCAATTTGTGCTAGCTCTTTAACTTTTCTGCTCATTGTCACCTCCAATTGCTGCGTGACCTGAATCTGCTTTAGTGTCTTGGTCTCTATCTCTTTCAGTGCCTGCTCCTCCTTAAACTGCAACAGTTTCCACAGTTTTTGTTCCAGCCTCTGGTCCTGCTCACTCTTGAGAAGTTGATTTTGTTTGCAATCCAATTCCTCCTGAATTCGCAGCAGATCTTCCTCTCTTTTCTTCAGTTCTATCACCTCTATTCGCTGCATCGACTCAATCAGTTCTTCTAGTTTGTTACAGAACAATCTGCTCCTGTGGCTCTCGGGGTCACAGATAGTGTCACCCACCCGACGACTCGTCGGCGCCGAGAGATGGACTGGCGCCGTTGGCACCTTGAGCTCCCATGGCGGCGTCTTCCTTCGCCATGCCTGAGACGACCCCTCCTGGAACCTTGAGCGTCGCGGCGCCGGCGTCGTTCCCATTGCAGGGGTCTCTGTCGCCAATGGAAACCTCGAGGGCGTGCGCGCCTTCAGCCTCGATCTTGCCGTTGCCGCTTCCGGCACTGATGTCGCTGCGGAGTGCGTCAAAACCGGATTCATCGGCCGGCTTGCTTGCTCCCAGCAACGCGCCCCTGATGTCGGCCTCCACATCAGCCTTGAAGTACCCCATCTTGAGGTGCTCTGTATTGCCGTTGCCGTGGAGTGCGTGAGAACCGGCTTCATCCTCCGGCTTGCTTTCTCCTAGAAACACGCCCATAACGCCGGACTCCGCGTCGTGCTTGAAGTACTCCATCTTGAGGCCGCTGCGGGCGCCGATATCGCCGCCGAGCGCGTCAGTACCGGCTTCGCTTGCACCCAACACCATGGCGCCGCTGATGATGGCGTCCGCCTCGGCGGGATTGACCTCGTAATTCGAGCTCTCCTGCCTCTCGGGGAAGACGTCCTCCTCACCGGAACCCTCACCCTCGTAGGCGTCGATGTCCCCCGCCTCCATTCTACTAGAACTTTCGATCGCGGCTTCTTCTCTCTCCGGCTCCGTTTGTCTTTTTGTCCCTTCTAGTGGGTCTTCTATTTTGATCCTCTAGTTTGCAAGAAATACTGTCTAAGTAGGGTTGCAAGCGGGGTGGGCTAGCGGACAACGTGACAGCATAAACTTAGTACAAACGTAGTACAACGTGACACATCACACATGCATAGCGATCGATAGATTTTGTGCCAGCTGAGACGTTTTGCGGGCCGCCGCTTGCAACCCTATGTCTAAGTCCAGGTATCGCTGAGTATTGGGTTACTCCTCCTCCCTCCGTTCCATTTTAATTGACTCACATATATCTACATATGGATGCATCTAGACACGTTTTAGTGTTTGATACATCCATATCTAGATATATGTGAGTCAATTAAAATGGAAAGGAGGGAGTATTTGTGAATGGGGCCGTGCCTTTTGTTATACGGAGTAGGTAAATGGGAGTAAAATTCATTTCGGGCTAACACTAGTTTCCTCTTTTCAGATGCAAACGCATCTCGGTTTTTTCAGCTACCCGTTTGTGGCTGCTGGGACATGATTTTTTTTACCCGAACCTAATGAGAAAAGCACTTCGGACTTATCCATCATATCAAGACCCACAAGCCTATCGAGAAAACAACTTACTCGAGCTCAAGCCAAAACATTACATGATAAGTGTTAAGGTGAACTCGATACTCTTTATGTGTGACCTAGACGCTCCTTTAAATGGATTGTTATTTCATCTAATACGACCCCCACGAAGATCTCTAATGAGGCCCGGATGATGGACAAAGAGAGGAATGATATGATGATGCAGACAAAACAAAATCCCATAAAGCATACTAGCCCATGTGACCCTGAAGCCGATGAGAAAGTTACAGATCCCGGTACTACCGCTGTCCGCTGCACGCGAGTGATACTATCGCCCGGCCCCCAAGTCCTGTACTACCGCTAGAAGTACCAACCTAGTACCACCAACCCACAATTTGCTCTCTGTACCCAGCGGTACGCAGCTGCTACCGAACCGGTAATACCCTACCAAAACAACTAAATAAAAATCATGCGCGACCACCGGTACTACCGCTAGTGCAAGCGGTACTGCCGCTACCTTCCCAGGTGTGATACTACCGCAGGCCCCTTCAGTAGTAACTTTGCCTGTGTGCAAATTTCGGGCTGAAGCCATTGTATCTCACCTCAAGTTATGCCTTCCTGACTAAGACTATAAATAGGCCCCTCTATGCTCAGAGTTAGAGTTATACTACTAGATTTGAGATAAACTTGTTGAGCTATGATCCAAACCTTCCCCATGTCAAACCCCAATTCCTCCCTATTGAGATGGTGATGGTCAAGTCATCTTATTGTAACTACTCTTTCCAATTGGGATTCAAATAGACTTGTCAAGTTGGTTCTAGGCCGTGGACTGGCCGATAAGAGAAATAGATTCACCAAGACTGATATTGGTTTGGACTTGGAGACTCGTAGGCTACCCTCGGGGCATGTTGCCGGTTGACATATTCTTGCAGGTGTTGATAGTTATCCTTTGTGTTTGATTTGAGTTTGCCTCCTCGTTTACTCTCTCGCCTCCCTCGTGTTTTTCACCGTGTTCTTCATGTTCTTAGCTCACGCCGTCCAAATCCGTGAAAATCAAGATCCCATCCAGCATCATATGGTACCACTGCCGCCGCTTGGAGCCAGCGGTACTACCGGACGAGCAAGCGGTACTACCGGGGTGCAGGATTTTTTCAGAATTTTTTGTTTCCTTGTTTCGTTTAGGCATTTCTTGTTAGTTGCTTGAGTCTTTGTTTTTGGTGATTCTAGTCCTCACGCAGCCATCAAGCTTCCACAACGACTTGAACTCTCATCTACAAGCGACGCCGACACCGCGGGACTCGAACATTTGCCTTCACCATAACCATTTGTGAATCCTTTTTTTCGCGTACCTTACCCTACCGGACTATCTCATCCATATTGTGAGGCATTACACTTGTGTTAATTGGGGTGATTTTATTATATATTGGCAAGTTGTGTATCGTGTAGTGGTCTTGGCACTAGCAAAATAAAGGAGGAATCATCATAAAAAAAGAAACAAAAAGAGTAGTGCCAAGCTTCATCCTTGTAGGAACCGCCAAGCTTCATCGCCAAGAGTGACAGAGAGAGTTTGTCAAAGTGGAAATCTGTTGCCTCTTGTCATAGGCAATTGAGTTGGCGTCCTTCCTGTGTTGGTGCGGCACTGAGCACGTAGGCTTCGACATGTTAAAGTTTCATTGTGCTTACTCTTGGGCCACACTAACCCCACCTTTGTTTTGTGTGTTCTCTGTTGTTTCTGTCATATTTGTGGTTGGTTTTCTTTTGCAATTTGTTCATTGTGCTTATCTTATACCCTTGCAATAACATTTTCGTTTCATTTGTTCTTTTCCTCGCCATTTCCCCACCTAAACTCCTCATAAGTGTGTGTGTGTGTGTTGGATTTGCTTTGGGTTCTCAACTTTCAAGCCAATTAACTCTTTGGTGGAAATTTCTCTTGGGGTAAGCCCACTTGCTCCAATACTAACAGTCAAGGTAACGACATTCTAACTTGAGCATCATATCTCTCCACATTTCGCTTGTTCTTCGAGATCATGTTTATGGGAAGTGACCACACCGTGGGAGCTCAAGCTCTGATGATCCACCAAATGGAAGGGGCAATCCTGACAACCGCTATGTTACTCATGGAAAATTTATTGGTGTACGCAACATCTTGCGTGATGGCCTTGAGCGTTCCAAGAATCGACTTCACACTCAAATTGCGGACTTCAACGAGCAATTTTCACGGTGACCGAGTCCATCAAAAACCTTGCTCGCCGTGGACACACTTCTTCAAGCTCACGCCACTCAAGGAGCTCAAGGTCCACCCATAGAAGAGATCAAGCCCATGGTGAACGTCAAGAACCCCACAACCATGATCGACAAGCGTGTGCAAGGCTCGGCGAACAAGGATTTCATCGACATAGAACTTGACCTTCCTTCTTCACCAAGAGCATGTCAAGATTATGATCGACAAGAATAACCAAGGCATGACGACCTTCACCGAGACCCAACACCACCGCAACCTCCTCGAACTCGTCATGTGCCTTTTGCACAATCTAAATGGGTGATCCCAGCGCCAATGAACTTGTGGTACAAGAGCTAGTGTCATCATAGGTGACCTCGAAGGCCACGCCAGCGTCAACATCATCATGACGAGCATGAAGATCGCACACTTCCTCTACATCCACCCGATACCGTCATCGTGATGCAAGCCAAGAGCGTTAAGAGCAACTATGACAACACCATCATCATGATGAGGCCCTTGGGCACGCAGCAACACATCAACGTCGTCAAATGGATGATGATGACTTGAACACTATCAAGTTCAACATGGCTAAGTTCTATGTCACAAGTGACCCAGAAGCTTACCTTTCATTGGCTGTCAAAGTTGATAAATATTCCGTGTACACTCTAGACTAGAGGTAACTAAGCTTGTTACGGAGGCAAGTCTTAACCATATAAATACTTCCTAGTACAATTCAAAACTTGCTACCTGCATGGGTTGATGGTTAGCTTAGTGTTTCCCTATTGCAATCAGCGTGCAGACGGCACACCACATTTGAGGTCACCCTAGTTTTCTCCACAAACCACATAAATGATTGCATGCTCATTTTGTCGAACAAATAAGAAGGCGACTCTGTTAGCATCCTTCTTTAGTCTGACGGGTCGTCCTGTAGTTAGCTCAAGGGCTTTGCTTGCCTAGTGAAATTTGACCTGAAGTCTTGTGTCACGAATATTCGCTAAGAGTGAGGATTTCTTTAGCTTCAAAAAAAGTAAACATTTCTTGCTAACAAGAACCAGTGCTCCCTCTGTCTGTTAAAAATTGAATACAAATATTTAAAAGTTCCAAAAAGTTATAAAACAAATCATGCATGTTCCCAATAATGTATTCTACATGCGTGACAAATCACACTACGAAATACTTAACATTCTGAGCTACACAAAAATGAGAAGTGTACATATCTGAGTTTGGTAAATAATAGACTCCCATGGTTAATTTGTCTCGTTTGAAGCTGACCATTTGCTTCGGACGGATCCTGACTCCCTGAGGATGATCTGGAGGGATTCTTCATAGCCTTATTAGTGAGGAAGACAGCAGCAAATGATGCTTCAGAGGCTAGCAAAGACGGCGCCTTGGGAGTGAAAAGGAAACGAGATTGTACAACGCGAAAGGGGTTCAGGGCGCTCACCTCCTTGAGATTGTCCAGGATCGACGAGCTCTGCTCCCTCTTGGCGTCTTTAAGGATGTTGCCCTACGATCTTCGAGTGTTTTTTTGGTAGGGATAGCTGAAGGATGCTGGTGTGGAACTTGTAACTTAATTTTGAGTCTTTTCTCTGCAGGCTGGATTATATACCAAAGCCATGGAGCATTTTACGAGTATTTCAGAGCAATTTGACATCGAAATACCAACATGTATTAATATTTTGGACGCCTGAACACTGACGGGCCCATATTACTCGCTTACACCTACCTGATCATCACGCCCAGATCACCTTTTCTTTCTGAACTTGTCGAGATCAGCTATTTAATTAGTGCTCTTTCCACATTTGTTCTAGCCAAAAAGCAATCTGCAACCATCCTATCATCAAGAATTAACCAGACCATCGAGATGAACAAACAGTCAAACACACACAAAGCATCGACCAAAAATCACAAGCACACGCCATCAGTCACCATGCAAAAGATCCACTTGACGATATCAATTTCAGTTCACAACCAATGACCATGATGCTTTTTTCCTAGCAAGCAATAACTGACAAACCCCACCTCGAGTCCAAAACAACTACTACAACCATTACGACATTAAACGTGGACATAATGACGAGTTCTAAGCATCAAGGAGGCAGAGGGTGCAGCTGCCTTCTCTCTACTCGAAAGCCGACTGATCCTCCAAGCCTTATCCCTCCTCAGGTGTGAATGTGAAGTCAGTACAGAATGTTTAAAACATTGTGGATCTGGTCCGGAGTTTTCCACTTGATCCTGTCAGCAACAGTCTTGCACGTAAGGTCCAGTAGTCCCTCGATATTGAGGTATTTTGCAGCCATGATGAGGTCGAACAGGGTTTCCGGGTGGACCTTGACGAACTCCGCGTCCCAGTACTTGAGTTTCTCGGCTGCCGCGGGCCAGGCGGCTTCTTCGTCCGGGTCGATTGCGTGCTTGTAGCAGTAATCGATGACCCTGCTAAGGATCGCGGAGTTGAGGTTGATGAGCAGGATCCCGTTGTCGGTGCCGTCGTCCTCGATCATGCTGCAGATGGTCCCCGATTCCATGGCGACGGCCTCCTCAACATGGAACTCGTCGCCGTTGGGGGTCCTGAGGATGATCCTCTTCTTCTCGCCGGTTGCGCCGTCCATGGATGTGTTGGCGATTTGAGAGGAGAGAAAACCCTAGCGAGCGCCGCAGCGGAAGAGAGGAAGATGGCTAGGGTGAGAGTTGAGACTCTTACCCCCTGATTCTCTACTTACTTATAAAAGAGCTCACCTCGATGGATCAACTCCGGTAATCTCGCACGATCTTGTTGTAGGGAGAAAACAAATCCCGGTTTCATCGCATTCCTTTCCTCGCCATCATCGCCTCAACGACGCTGCCGCTGCCCGCGCTGTCGCACCGTGCTCTGTCCTCTAATGTTTCCTCTTGCCGGTCCAGTTGTCTGCTTTGTTCTCGCGCTATGCGTTTGGTTTACCGCCCTGGTCCCTTGCGTTTTGCCCGGCTCCCCACGAGCCTGTGAACCGCATCGCCACCCCTACTCCAGTACTCCGTGATAGGAGGACGCCGCCGCCGGGGCAAGGAGTCCCATGTCGTCTTGTCCCTGAGGCCAATCGCGCATATTCGCCTTCCAGGGGTTCCTGGATCTCCGCCTGCAATTAACATTGCCGCTGCATTTTTGTACCTACCCACTGCTCTTGCTTGTAGGATCTTGATGTGCTTGCAGCACGTTAGTTCGAGCTCCATTTGGTCGCCAATGTGGCCTGCACATCACGCCTCTGCCTGAACCATCTTGGAACACTGGCGAAATCCGCCAAGCACCTGACGATCGACAATGTAAAGTCGAAACCGCAGACGAACAAGGACAACCGGACGTTGCACGCGTGCCAAGTTTTAAAACAACAAAAGACATGCATCATCGGCATTAATACCAAAGTCCTGATAATTTAAAGGTAAATACTATACATCCTAGTCCGATGGGAATGAAATCATCGGACCGATTTCCTGCCGTCAATCTGACTTTCATCTCACGCACCAGAATCCTTCTCACATTTAAGAAAAAAATGGGCCCATTAATCACGCATGATGCATAACTGCACCCGGAATTATAGCTCCTAGTTGTGTTGCTTCTCTCCCCAAATCATCTCTGGGCCAACACCGTCAACGTTGCTCTCCTCACCACGCGGCCACCGCTTTCCGGCACCAATCTGAGGAGAGCCTCGGCGAGCTGTGCGCCGTCGCCCTATTACCCCGCCATCATCATCATCTCGGAGGCAGCGGCAGAAGCCGCATGGACTCCATCATGCGACGAGAGATGATCAACGCGTCGGCGCCAAGGTCTCCCGCACCAATCTGACGAGAGCCACAGCGATCTGCGCGTCGAACCCTCCTGCCCCGCCGCCGTCATCTCGAAGGCAGCAGTTGAACGCGCATCGACTCCATCAAGTAGCGGCTCATATCCTCATCTCCGCCAACTAGCGATAGTAGAATTAAAAGATCATCACGTCATCCATGCTTCTTAGGTAACCTGTATGTGCAGACCAATTTGTTTCTTAGCTATGCTTCTTATATGTGTATATGTCATCATTTTCAGGGGTACATATTATCTGAGCTTCCGCGACGTCGCTGTGCCCCAGCGACCTGGATCTACCAATCACCTTTGTTGCTTTGACGGGGCGCCCTGGACAACCACCTCTCATGTCTCACGTTTGATCCGGTGATTCCTCAACGATTGCATCTGCTGCCTCTGACGCAGTAGGAAGCACGACGACCATCTGTAGGAAGCACGATCACCACTCGTAGGAAGCACGGTCACCATGGTCAAAATCGGAAGGTGCGTCTGAAAGATGCACAACCACAATATGAAGGAAGCATGACCAGCATTGGACAGTAGCATGACCACAATATAGAGGAAGCACGGCTACCGCTGGAAGGACGCATGGCCCGATCGGAATGAAGCACGACAACCATCGGAAGGAAGCATGTCGGCAACACCACCTGATGCAGTCTGCATTGTGATAGATGACATGAAACTGCAGCCTAGAAGCCACTTAGGAAGCAAGTAGCAGAATCGATGAAAATATTTGTCAATACTTGTCTTCTAAAAGATGTGATTCGTCCAGGGAGGTGGCATGTATAGCATGGTGTGATGGTGGAGGAAGCAAGTAGACATGTTTCATTACTTATAGTTGTAAAACATGTAATTTCAAATTAATATATTTTGTCCATGGAAGCAAATGTCCATTTGATAGGAGCAAATATTTATTTCTGTAGAAGCACGTCCCAGTTTATTTGAAGCATATATAATTATGACGGTGAAAATAATTTTGTTATCCCAAGAAACATATTCATATTATGTTTGAAGCAGGTTTGGTCGTTGGAGGGTACTATGATGCTTCTAAAACATTTTATTTTTGCATAATACACATATTTCTATTAAACTGAAGAAATTTGCATTAACCATGGAAGCGAAATTTTGTTCCAGTGCATTAGAACAATAATTAATTGCTTCCCAATAAATCCGGAATTAGTTTCCAAAAGACCATATAGAAATCAAATCTGTAATTAACATAGAGAAGAAACTCTCTTGAATATATTAAGAAGCATATAGGACAAACTATTTGAGACAGCACGCATGCTGATCTGAAGCACCACGGCCACCCTAGCATTCCTATTTGAAACGAGGATGGAAGCAATCAAGCAACTAACTAGAAGGAGAATGACGTCTGCAATCCATGCAGATTAGTAGGGCATGTACAATGGTAGAGAAGGCACGCATTCTCTTAGTTATCCACGTCATTTAGAGAAGGCAAAATTATAAGTTGTACAATGCATTATCTCTTATTGTCATCCCTAGCAATTAATGAGAATTAATTATATTTTGGTAGGAATATGTATTTCTAAGGGAAGACAAATGGTACAATGGTGAAATTAGTCTTCCCTTATTTCGTAAGAGATCATCTCTTAGCTAAGTGAATGCAACCTTCCCTTTCTTCATTCCCTCTCTGCCAACTAGACAAATATCCTACGTGTCAACGCTAAGAGAAGGCTGACGTCACCCCATTGTACATGCCCGTAGAGCGACATGAACGGAGCTGAGATCACGCGATCCTTTATGAATGGAAGCATGCATCACGGAAAGAAAACTTTCGGTCCATCTCTCCAGCTAATGCCGATGGGAAAGCAGACGCGGGTCCTGTTGAAGATCGTACGGTCCACATACTTCCAATCCGACGGTACACTATGGGTCCGATGGGAAGCAAATATCGACATCTGATTCCTAGTGGTTGCGTAATTTAAAACAGTTTACTCCTCATATTCCAGATATCTTGGCAAGGACTTATAGTAAATATTGTTTTGATATGTTCTTTATTTGGGTTCATTCATTGTCGTGAAATAGTGCATGAGCATTCCGTGAACTTCAAATGTGGCTCTGGCTCTCCATTTGAAGTTTCAGATTAGGGTACGGTCTTTTCGTCCAAGTGCTCCAACGAGATTGGTGTTTAAAAAATCAGAAATGGTATCTATAAGTTTTTTATCTGTTTTTTTACAAGTATATGACACTGATTTTGACGAACTTGTAACTTTTGTTAAAATAAATTGTAATTTAGGCTACACAAAAATCATAAAAAAATAGCTCACTCGATTTGGTCTCCACAATTGTTCCTTTTGTGCAGATCACACCTGAAAATCTATATTGATCAATATTTAAACGTACATATTAGACAATACCTGTATATTTTTCTAGAATTTATGAAAACGTAAAAGTAAAGTTTCAAATTTTCAAAAAATCTCAGGGTAACAGCCTATTATGCGAGCGACACTTTGGCTCCTAGAGCAATTAAAATTGTTATAAATAATGATTTTTTTCGAAAACATCTGTTTTTTACCACATACTCCATCCGATCCTAAATGTAAAATGTTTTAGCTTTTATTTCGGATTCACATGTATCTAGAAACGTTTTAGTTTATTTGTTCACTCATTTCAAACCACATCTAGTCAACATATGAAATAGCCAAAACATCTCATATTTAGTAACGGAGGGAGTACATTATTTTTCACGCGTGTATTTGGAAAATTTCATGCATATAAGACATGCATATGTTGCATCCTAGATGGAAAAATAGAACCCGGTGCTCTGAAAATACATTTTATGAAGCACCAATTTTTCACACATCCCACACAACTTATCGTTTGCCCATAAAAGTTTACATGGCCCTATAGAGCATGGACATTTACATGTCTAAGTTATTTCCGATTTATTTGAGATAGGGGTTGTCATTTTTATTAACCAGGCGCATACGTTCTCGAGTGCCCGTTTTGAAGAGTAAGTGCTCAACATTTTCTTCGGATAGATTTTGTTAAAACAAATATTAAACTTGGGTTTAATATGACAATGCCTCCTCCTAAAAATATATCAGGTGTTGTGTCTATCAAATATGACCAGCCGACAGAGGAATTTCAACTTTGTACACTTAGCTTTCCATATCCAGGAAAAAGCAACATGAGAGGAAATGTTCCTGAAACATAACTTATAATACCGACTGGCAGTGAACTGTGAGTTACCCCAGACATAGCTCCAAGTATCACTAGAGTGAAAACTGAGGAAAATGTGTGCAGATAGGGCCTGCAACTCTCTAAGTTCAGAAAAGGCCTCAGGAGATAGGGTTAGATAAAATGTGTCAGCTAAGTTTCCGGAAGTTAAGAAATCCCTGATAGAGATATCCTTGTTTTGGACATAAGAAAATGCTATTTGGAATTTTTCCAATGGCAACATTGTCCAGCCAAAGATCTTTCTAAAAAAGATAGACGAACCATCCCCAGTGTTACATATGGAAATGTCTCTATAAATAAGACTTTGATTGAAACCATCTCCAAAAAACCCACAAGGATCCATGACACGAGGAACGGTATGTATGTAATATGCATTCTATAGAAGATGGGCCTAAGGAGTATCCATCTTGTTATAGAATGTGTTTGAGTAGCAACCCTTCATTCTAAATTTACATATTCAAATCTACCGGGCCACTTTTCTTTTTAGGCCTACCACCGTATCCCAAGAAGAAGAGAAAATTACACAAAACCACCACATTTGAGACTGAGTTGTCTACTAATTAATCACCACTTTTAACGAAAATGATGCAGAGCACCGCACGCTTGGGGCAGGGCTGTGATACCGAGCACTGATTCATTGGTTTAAGCGTGTTGACTCGATTTCTGAGTAACCTGGCCCACTGTCATGCCTACGTATCAAAATTAGACGAAGACATTAGACGAAAACCGTTAAAATAGTCATAGGGCCCAGTACTAATGGGCGGGAGCACACACATCAGGTAAATCTTTCTCCTCATGATCCTATGTTCCTCCCCGTGTACATGTCCACCGGCACCTACTCCGCTTCTCCTCCTACTCGCATGCGCGCTCCACTCGGATGTGTAGTCGCCGAAGATGGTGGACCAGAACCGCACGGCGGCGAGCGGGGACCACGAGCGGCAGTATACTTACCCAAACCACAAGCGATAGTAGAGGTACCCGTCCATGCACCCCTTCTCCGCGTTGGCGGGAGAGGTGGGCTTCCTCTGCACCGTCCGCCCGTCTGCCGCGCGGCGCTCGCCGGTTGTTCTGCATGCTCCTATAACACTAGCTCCTGTGTCGAGACCTTAGGCCGGCGGCGGTAAGCGACCTTGCTACTCCTAAGGTAAACCATTTTATTCGATATGTTTATGTTATACAAATTTGTCGTGCTCGAAGTCACGAACACCGGAGGTCGCGAGACCCCCTTTTAGAGATTCGGCGAGGGGCGCAAGGAGGATCTAGGCGAGCGAGTAAGCGATGCAGAAAGTAAAACACACGAGCAGTTTACCCAGGTTCAGGTCGCTTGGAAGCGTAACACCCTACTCCTGCTTGTCTGGATATATGTGGTGATATACGTATCCGGGCTACAAGGAAGCGTTCCCGGGTACTCTCTCCAAGATGAGCTCTCTAGATCTGATCTACCTAGCTAGCTTGTGTTCCAAGATGATCCCTCTCCCAAGGCCTGGTTCTCCTTTTATCTCAAGGGGATACCACAGTGGCTTTACCTTTCTACCCCTGGTCTTTGGTTTCTTTCCCTAGAGATGACCCCAACTACCACCTTTAGCTTAGAACCTGCCAAACTGGGGTTGTACTGGTGCAGCTTTATCTGGCAGGCTCGCACGTGGTTTGTTCCCCCGCATTCCCCGTGTAGAATCGTACTAGGTCTGCCCCGGGAAGATATCGCTCGAGCTCCGCCAGGTACTTGGTGTCTGGAGTTTTACCCTTCCAGTGGCCACGCGCGGAGTCTTCACTATTAGTTTAGTTATTTGGTAGCTCTGCTTACAGTTGTATAAATTATTTTTAGTAATTTTTACAATCCTGTTAGTTTGGTTGTGTAGCAGATATGTTTATGTTGTATAAAGTTTTCTAGTACTTTTGAGAATCATGTAAACTTAGTTATTTGTTAATACTTGTGAGAATACTCGTAGTTTAGTTTTTTATTTACTCTGTTTATGTTATAAACTGCTGCTTAACAATGATGTGTATTAGTTTGGTTGTTTGTTTGGTCTATTTTTGTTCTAAACTGCTTCTTAACAATGATGTATAAATTGCTTCTTAACAATGCAAATATTTAGTTTGTGCTCTGTTTAACAATGACATGTATTGTTTGTAGGGTACGGTGGAAGTCTGCCGACGATGCGGCTACCGTGAAGACGTAGGAGCGGGACTTCGTTCACGGTGCACTGAATCCACTGTCTCCAGAGCAAAACATTAGAAAATGATGTAGAATTTAGAGACGGTGATCATCTGATGGCCGTGAAGACACGAACATGGTCCATCAACACGCACCGAAACTGACGTTGTCACATGACCTTGTATACCACTAGTAATTGTGCACGTGCAACGCACGTATTGATTTATGAAAAAAAAATACATTTTAAATATAACCATTTAAATTTAAACTCATCTTCTTGTTAGAGAGTGTAAATTCAGGATAAGGTCCCATGGAGAATATCGTCCTCCAGTTACGTATATTATAAATATCTTTGGGAGAGTTATCTGAATAATACTAATTAAATTTCACCAACTGAGGATCTGGTAAAATTCCCAAATCGTACATGCAGTATTATTATTAACAAAAGAATATCATTTACTAAGCATAAAGAAGGAGCGAACCTGCATCCAACAGCATCCAAACATGAGTATGTGTAGCTTCAAATTCTTTTCAATAAACACTAAATGACAAATATAAGCTATATTTGTAGCAGGAAGTACTTAGCCGACCACCTATGAGCATAGTAAACATAGGACATGCTTCATCTGACAAATAAAATGAGCTGTAATTTTGTTTACACATTGGGTAGTCCTGGACTCCCATCTCTGCAAAACCAGACAAAAGACGTGTCCGTGGAAAAGTAACAACCCTGCCATCTGCCTCCCTAAATCTACAATAAAAATCATCATTTGTAATGTTGAGGACACAATCCTTCAGTTTCCAAATCAAATAACTAACGCGATGGGCAAAAAGAATGGAACAAAAGCTTAGCAGCGTGAAACTTTTGACAAACAATTCTCTTTGTCACAGACTATAAACGGATGCAAATGTATTAGACTGATTATTACTATGAGACGCTCGCATATCCAGTGATCAGTATTGTTGCTCTTGGTCTACTGAAAATGCTTCCTGTGTGTAGACTTGACGGTACACAGTCTGAACCTGAGATGTCGATTTTCATTCAGTTACCATGTGCCATTCAAAATTCATAGAACATGTACTGTTTCCAGATCCATCTGATTAAACATCTCCCTAAACAAATCCACTCTGTCCGCATTGGTGAATCCAAAGAAAAAGAGAGGTGGAGAGATAATTTGCTGAACTAAACAAACATATTATATGCATGAAGAAAAATTCGGCTAGTCTGTAGTGCTAAGCGCACTTCTGATCGGACTGAAAGTACAATGACATTGCGTTCCCTGTAGCCACTGGTGGTCTGGTGCCGCGTGCATGTCCACCATCTCCCCAGAACTTGTTGTCCTCTCGAAACTTTTCAGCCGTGGATACTGAACATTGAGTTCTTGCCGGCGGCGGCGGGCAGGCTCAAGCGGGCGGCGCCGACGGGCTGAGGAGCAAGTGGGTGTGGCAGATCTAGGCCGACGTGCTGGCGACGGCGTCCAGGTTCCCGACGCATCCGAGCGCTCTTCGGAACAATCCGCGCCGTCTGGATCCGTTTGGTGAGTTGTCAGCCCATTAGACACAAAAGGAGCCCGTTCGGCCGGAACAAGAAAATCAAGTCATGGTTGCGAGCTCCTGGCGGTGCATGGCCATGGCGAACAAGAAAACCACATGATCTTGGCTACGGCAATGCCAGTGAGAAGCACCGGCGGCAGTATGCTGGGGCTAACTTCAATAACTGAAATCACGGGCATGTTATCGGAGGCGGTAATCGTGGCCACTGTGACGGTGAAGTTGCCGAGGGAATTGAGAGCAGATCGGACCAGAGCGACCTGTGGGGATGGACGGAGCGGCGACGGGGATGGAGGGAGCGATCTGCGTTGATATAGGGCGCGGCAGCGGGAATGTAGGGCGCGGCGGCGCTGATGGAGGTTGTGCGGGATGGAGAGAGCATCTGGCGGTAAGAAGGATGGGATAATTTATGGCGTTATTAGCGGGGATATTTTATACTCCCTCCGTTTTTTAATATAAGATGTTTTAGGTGTTGCACATGTTGTCTAGATACATACTAAAGTGAGTGAACATACACACTAACATATGTCTATATACATTTGTGTACATGTGCATGTAGACAAATGCTAAAACATCTTATATTAAAAAACGGAGGGAGTACTTGATTAATGATTACCAATTAGCCAAGCCGTAAGTTGCGGAGGAGTGCTCAGTCCGTGGTCAGTCCAATAATAAGGGTTGGATCAAATATTGTAGGGCTGAGATGATTTGGATCACCTCTCTCTCCCTTTTTATATTAGTGGTGATAAGGGCGAGAACAGAAATATGGTGACGGCCGTTTGCTCGCAGAAGCGGGGCTCCGTCGATGTTGAAGCCCGTCTTACACTGCTTTTTCTTCTTTTCTTTCGGGATCTTTTATTGGACGAGTGGGTTGCGAGTGCATGGATGTGCGCCACGTGTGTGGGAGCACGGATGGGAGCGGAGCAGGCAAGCCCTGTCCCGTTTTTGGTGCCTTCCTTCCTTTCCTATCGCTCTTAACTGTTGCCACGTATGTTACTTTGTCAGTTACGTGTCACGTAACAGTTCTCACTTCCAGAAACACCCCGTCTCTCGATCCCAGGTCGGCGCCCTCATTCTCTCTCCCTTGCCGCCGTTCTTCCTCCCGAGACAGCCATCGATTCGCCCTCCTCTCCTCCCGAGACAGCCGGCAACGCACAGGAGGACTTGGGCGCCCTCAGGCAGCAGGTTATGGGAGGGCCCGATGCGGCCGGTGCTCCATCCCGGATAAATCCACCCCTCAATGCATCGATCGTCATCCTCGTGGTGAGCCCTTTCTCTTTGTGCACCACGCGGCGTTTACCAGGATGAGAGCAAGCTAGGCCTGGCCGGCGGTCTAAGGGCGCATTTGTTTGTCAACTTCGTGATAGACCCTGATGCAAAACCTTTTCATGTCTCGAGCATTTTTCTTTTTGTCTGTCTCTTATCCCAGTTTCTGCTTCAGCTTTCCTTCCTAAGTTATTGTTCGTTTTATGATTTCTTGATTATACCTTGGTTGAAGGCCGAAGGGAGCGGCGACGAACCATGCTAGTAAGGAGCTATGTAGGTAGGTGCTGCAGCAGTGTGTGCACTGTAGATGGTATGATGGTAAGCAGGTTTTCTTTTAAGAAATGAGAATATAGCCCCGGCCTCTGCATCATGACGAATTGACGATGCACACAGCCGTTTCATTAAAGGAAAAAAATCCAGAGTTTTACCAAGTATCAAGTTTAAGGAGGTGCTTACCAGATAGAAGCCCTTTTGATTTAGTGCTGAGATCACCAAAATTCATAGCAGTATATATCCCTGCAACAGTTGCCATCAATCGTCTCTATAAATTAAGGCCCTTTTGGTTAAGAGATGAGATCACCAAAATTCCTGTGTAACATCTTTCTTACACTTGAATTTCTGAATTCGCAGCATGTCTTAATAGTTACGTATATAAGTATGACAATTCTGGTCTTTGTGAAGTTGAATTATCCGTTTGTGATCTCCTATGGCTGAAGCTCAATTCAAGAGGAGACTCTCCCTAACGTTCTTTGCTAAAATATCAAATTTACTGTTTATCTGCTACTTAACATGCTTGAACATGAAATTTATGTCTCTCACATCTCCTTTGATATTGTATTTACATTGCAGTGTTCTAACAGTCATGACTAATACACATTTTCAGACGAGCACACATGATTTCAAAGCTGATGCGTAGTTATAAACTTAATACATTACTTTGTATTTGCATTGCAGTGTTCTAACAGTCAAGAATTTTAATAATACATCTTTTCAGACGTGTACGCATGATTTAAAAGATGATGCATAGTTATAAAATTTAGTTACTATAAAAAGAAAAGCAGTCTTCTGAACATTACTGTTCTGATCAGGAACGAGCGAGAGAGCACGCCTTTTCATATATAGGAGGATAGAACACACAAATTTTACAACCGCCCACAACAAACACACACCCCGGTCAACTGACCGCAAGAAATCGAAAAAAATCTCATAGAAGCCCTACGATGTTCCACCTACCGCCTCTGCCATGATCGCATCGCGGAAGGCCGCCTTCGAACGATCCGTTTTATTGACGACACGGTTGTTCCTCTCAAACCAAATGGAGCGAAGCACCAAAAGCATCGGCGCTCTGATCTTGGGAGCCTCTTTGGGCCGCCAGTGCATGGCCACCGACATCCACCAAGGTTCAAGATCATCTGAGGGCGACGGAGTGAGGTCAGGCCTACCAAGCTCCGAGAAGGTTTCAAACCAAATGACGAGCGCGAAGGAGCTGTTGAGGAGCAAGTTCTGAATGAACTCCGTGTCCTGCAAACATATGAGACAATTATCGTCATCAGTGAGCCCATGCTTTTTCCTCGGCTCGCCCCGTCCAACATCTATTCCACGCCACCTACCAAGCGAAGAACTTTTAACTTCAACGGACCTTTGCATTTCCAAATTGGCACATGTAGTTATAACTGATGGACTACTGTTGGCAACTACATTGAATACAACATTGATAAAAAGTTGTGATCATAGTACTGAATTCATTATGTAGCTTGTGTATGTTTCCTTTTCGACGTTAAGCAGACCATACTTTCGGTTAGATATACCAGATCATTTTCTACGGGAAATATATAGCTTCTGATCCTAAGGATAATGGTTATAATATATTGTACATGTCAGTATGTTATGTGCAATTATATGTTGTTCATGATATTTGCTTGCACAAAATTGAGGAATGTAAGGTTTTTGCCATAATGCAATGCAGAACAATGCAATCTTGGCTAGAGAGGTGAGATCTGCCTGTTTGTATAAGTATTTTCTTTTAAAACTATTAATGGTTTTTCTTACTACTTATCATTAGATTAGCATGTACATTGCTTCATCTTTGGCTGGCTTTTCTTGAGTATGTTTTTGTGGACCCTTGTATGTCATGCCTTTGCTTTTCCCACTGTAGAGCATTGATGGTTATGGGTGAGATAGTTTCTGCTACATAAAATGACTTTACACATAGCTCCTAGGCGCGAGTCATACAATTTTGGCTCGCCTTTTCTCCTTTCTTTTCTCTTTTGTATAGCTTACCTGTGATAGCGCTTTGCTACTACAGCTTACTTGTATTCTGTAACTTTCCGGCATTTGTCCCGGTTTCCCTTAAGTAATCGAAGCAGTGCTGACTGCCTTCCGTCAAAAAAAAAAAGTTGTTTAGTGGGTGGTTCTTTCCTCCGTGGTATTGCTGTGAGTATGGACATGGCCGGGTAAAGGAAGTGCGCCAACACATATTAATTCAATTGTGTGTAGCGGGAACCTGTAAATTAACCTGGCAAAGGTATGCTTCTACAAAACTCAAGTAAAGCTTGGATCCCCACCTATTGTTGAACAAAGAGTAGCCCATTACAGGTTCGTGGTAAAAGAAAATCGATCTTCCATCAGTTGGCAAGTTCGTGATTCAGTTTAAATGTGATAGATTTCTTAGTATTTTTTATCTCTTTAAAGTGGGTATTTGTGATCTGTGATATTACTTTAAATGTTAGTTGTTCAGGTTTGTTGACGAGTTGCTTTTTTTCTTTCTTATGCTATATCAAATGCTGGTTATTTCATTTACTATCATGAATGTATTATTTGGTAGTGCAGTTATGTGCAGAACCAACCCGTAGGTAGTTAATTAGAAAATCTGAATACATTAGTCGCCATGAGAAAAACCAAATTTTTGCTTAAAGCAAATTATTTATTTGCAAATGATGGCAAACATAAATTTAACAATTAAAAATAAATCACCAATGTATATCATTTTTTAGTTAACAGAGTGATTATTTTATTTCCGTTTGCAGATATAGTTTCCCACAGCATTTCTAATGGAGCGCTTTCCCTCAAGCAAGGCTTTCATGTCATATTAACAAGTAGGGTTTGGAGCTCATGTCCAGGCTCACTCTATTTACCTTACTGATTTCTTCAAGATGAAATCTTCTAGGCCCCTGCTCATTCAGGTGGTCAAAAACATCTTCGCATCACAAGATGCTCATCATATCTAACGGTAGATGTAACCCTAATCATTCAATGGCAGATCAACCATCTCCTAATCGGAGAAGAAGGCAATTGCATAGAAGTAAAGTATCAGTACATCGACTGGGACATAAATCAGCAGGCATACCACGTCAAAAGGGCTGGATGCGAGGGCACTTATCTATCGATGCAAGGTTAATCCTTGTTAAGCATGTCCTGTCTGCCATGGTTGTGTTCCAGATGATCGGGATTGCAGCACCAGTTTTGCTAACAAAAGCAGCAGATAAAATCAGAAGAGGGTTTCTTTGGCCAAAGATGAAGTGGCCCCAGGAGGAAAATGCCTCGTAGCATGGAAAACGGTATGTAGGCCGACTGAATTTGGAGGCCTTGGACTCCCAGACCTGCAGGCGAGAGGGACGGCACTAAGGACGTGCTGGCTATGGCAAGCTTGGCAATGCCCCCATAAACCAACGGCAGGGTTTAACCCTTACTGTCGACAAGACAGTCCGAGATCTTTTCAATGCATCTGTTCACTTCAAGCTGGGGAATGGAAACATGATAAAGTTCTGGTCTGAACCTTGGCTAGAAGGCACATGCCTAAAAGACAGCATGCCTCTGCTGTATAACATTTGCACAAGGAGAAAACTGACAGTGGCTCAGGCCATGACCGATATGAGATGGACCAGGCATTTCAGACATGAACTATCACCACCTGAACTTGACCAGGCAATGCTGCTTTGGGAGAAATTGCAAGCCATCACACTCCAGCCCACAGTTAGCGACATGGTAACCTGGAAGTGGACTGCATCAGGTGAATACTCTGCTGCCAGTGCATATTCAGTTCAGTTCCACGGATCAATAAAGTCAAACTACAAAGAGACAGACGATATGGTGCTCTGACGCCCCCCTTCGCTGTATTATTTTCGCTTGGTTGACGGTCAAAGATAAATGTCTCACGGCTGCTTGGTTGACGGTCAAAGATAAATGTCTCACGGCTGACAGACTAGCTAAGCGCGGATGGCCACACAATGATGCATGCGCGCTATGCCTCGGTGCGCCGGAAACTATCAAGCTTCTTCTCGCTGACTGTCCTTTCAATACGCAGCTTTGGTGCGAGATCTTGCCAATGGCGAGCCGGCCTCCCTGCTACCTGCCTTTCCGGGAGCAGAGCCTCACCTCATGGGTCAATGACACTAGGGAAATGACCGAGAAGCATAGGCGCAAAGTCTGGACTGCTCTGATGCAGCTCGTGTGGTGGATGACATGGAAAGAACGAAACGCCAGGATTTTCAACCACCAAGCCACAAACCTGCTTAACCTGAAAGCCTTGATCATCCAGGAGGCGAACCTCTGGAGAACTGCTGGAAGGTAGCGTGCTGCAAACCTTCTGTTGAGACCAAGAGAACCTGACTGATGTCCCTGTACAGCTGTTTCTTTTGTAGTTCAGTTTAGATTTCTCTCTTAGCTTTCTTTTTGTTTCAATTTGAGTCCTTGTACTCTTTTCTACTATCAATGAAATAGCAGCGCTGATTGCATTTTTGTTAAAAAGTGCACCCATCCGACCACTGTGGCTCATGTTGCTGCTTCTGATAGATAGTTAAAATTCCTTCCGACAGCCAAACCAGTTCAGCCGGCAACTTTCAGACGATTTTAATGGCAGAAGGTAAAGTTTGTCTAGGAAAGCAGTATAAGTCATAACAAAAATTTATCCTAGATGCTGAAGAACAGCTACAAGGATATGACAACACCTAGAACAGATACAAATTCATTCATTCATTCATTCATTCATTCATTGTACGAGTAACGTTCAGATATATTTAAGCATCTTCAATACACACGCATTTAAGCTTTCAGTACATTGCTTCATATTATTCTAATTAGTGCTTCCGCCTCAGAATGTTTAACCTGCTACCGGCTAGCTTGGAGGGGCCAGATATAATGGAATCTCTTGTTCTGGTGGGCTACGTTACATGGTACGGGCATACGGATACGGCGATACGGGAAACCGGCATTTTCTGAAAATAGACTTACGGGGATACGGGGAGTATATGTATAAATGCATAAAAATTAGCATCAATAAACTATTTTTGAGAATGAAAAAGTGATGTCAATGAAGTAATTTGGTCATTTTTATTCACGGTGATCTGAATAAGTCTTTTCAAGTCTCCTTGTACGCAGTCCATTAGGTTTATAGTCTACCGAGTAGGCCTTCCGATCGTCCGATGGGCTGTAGACTGAGTGGAAACAAGGCCCGTACTTATCGCTAATGTATCCCTTGCGTGTCCCAGCCATTTTTCAACTTTTTTTCTTTATTTTAGTCCGAAAAAATAAGATACGGTGTGATACGTGTATCCCGCGCGTATCCCTGCGTATCCCCGTCCCGGTGCAGTATCCTGCACTGATACGGCACCTTTTCACGGCCGTATCCCTGCAACTTAGCTGGTGGGCTGCTTCTTCTTAGCCTTCCCAGCCAATGGCACAGAGAACTGTCGACTTCGCTCCTTTCGCACAAGCAGACTTCACCAACTTCACATAAGTTTTCGCACAGCTGAAGCTGACGGGGTCGCCCTTCGCCCATAGATATACCAGGACAATGGCAGCGGGAATTGATAGTGATAAACCCATGATATATCCGAGATGTCCGGCCTTACAGGACATGGCAAGGACCAGCAGGGAACATGCTATAACACAAGACAATCTTGATGCGACACCAGGGATATTAGTGTGTTCACCTGATATAATGGCTGAAGCACTTGCGATGACTCCAGTGAACATGGTGGCATAACCAGCTAGTCCCATCAAGATGAACAGAAACTTGAATACAGTCAGCCAATCATTGGAGACATCCTTCATATATCCAATGGCGGTGTTGAGTGAAGTAAACGCCAACGTATGTAAGGCACTATGCCGTGTGAACATGTCCTGCACCATAAAGGGACGGTTTAGAATTTCAGAACATTATAAACAAATTATAAAGTAAAATATAACAAAGTGTATAATTGACGTTCTATGTCAGTACATCATCCCCGAGGGCCAGACGATTTTCCTGTGCAAAACATGTTTAAAATGCAGTGCCGCAGTGGACTTCTAACTCAGGATGGAACACTGCCTAGCCCTTGAAACCATCAACCATGTTGCACTGTACTTTAAGCATTCAGATTGGGTATGGATCAAGTTGGGTATGCATGGTTTAGCATCCAGTTGCTGAATTCTCAGAAAAAGGTTTAGACCAAACAGAATCCAGCACATGGCCAGTGTGTTTTGCAGCATACTTACTTGGGCTCTGGAAATCCTGGAATAACCAAGCCTTCAACAATGCTGAAACTACTAGACTGCACTGCTTTGAGGCATCGCAGAAGATACTAGACTATGGGCCACAAGGATAACTAAACTACAACACCAATTACTACTCTAGGCAAACATAATACACATGTAGCATCAGTGTTGTTCTCCCTGATGAGATTGGAAACCACCCGCTCTTCATGCGGCATTATTTGCTCTTTCAATTTTTGCAGTGTGCACTACTTTGCCCACTTCAGGTCTTCAGCCATGAGCAGAGAGCAATTCAGCATTACTTCTAACAGTTCAAAACTATGTAAGAATGCAAGTGTGCACTACTTTGCCCACTTCAGCCATGACCCTAGCGCAGTTCAGTACTACTTCTATCAGTTCAAGACTCTACGATTATGCCCAACCATTGCAATTGTAAGAGTTCAAGAGTGCATGTGTGCACTACTTTGCACACTTCAGCTATGAGCAGAGCCCATTGCAGCACTACTTCTATCATTCAAGACTATGCAGCACCTGATGATCTTCTTCTCCCATGATATTTGCAAGGAGCGTATTCATCCAACTCCCTGACATGTGCTAATGGTGCGCTATATATTCTCTTCAGAGGATCACAAGCAACTAATTTTTGTTTCTGTGAAAACCAACTGATTGGGATTTAGCCAAGGTAGAAATGACACCACTTGCTGCGGTCATCCATGTCACTAGCACTATAACCACACAGCCTTAGTGGCACAGCTCCAGCTTTTTGGTAGAAACAACAATATCCAAAGTGCCACTCACATAACGAAGTATGTGTTTCACAGCTGCATAATGTTCAGTTGTGGTCTTTTAGAAACATACTGACAATCTGAGGTACGAGGGGGGTATTGCCTTGTGGCCTGGGAGGCGGTAACTTATCCAGGGCAAGAGGCAGGTCTGGGGATGCGCAAACTACAACTACACCACAAAGCCCTCATGGCTAATCTAGTTTTAAAACTGCTGTAGTGAGAACCAGCCCCTGCTTCAACCGGTCAAGACAATGGTGACCTTCAGGATGTCCATGCTTGGGCTCATCCCTACAGTGTAACTGGCTACAACCTGCACACTCTGATCGGAAGCATCAATAGCCTCCTGGCAGGACTACTGGCTGCCCATTGGCAGGCTGAAAAAAGAGCCGCCCGTGTTGTTATCCTTTGCTGCAGAAAAGAGTGCAAGTGTGTGCAGTACTTTGTACACTTCAGCACTACTGCTGTCAGTTCAAGACTCTGCACGATTATGCCTAAGCCTAACCATTGCAGTTGTAATCATTGAGTATTCGCAGATAAGCCAAAGTGAACAATTTTGGTATATATTTCAATGGAAAAAGGAGTCACCTTGTGAGTCTCGGCCGGTGGGTCTGTATTGGGCGCGGCCAGTGGGATCACCAGTTCAATGTAAGAACCAGCAGGCAACCCGGCCGGCATGGTGGAGGGGCTGGGAGCCGGCCATGTAGATGGATCGACGTCGGCCATGATGCTGGCATACAAGACCATGCTGCGTCGCGTCTGGAGGTCGCTCTGGTCCACGGGGTCGAGCTGGGTAACGGGGATCGAAGAAGCGGCCGGCAAGGTTGATGAGCCGGAGACAGGGGAAGTTGCACACTTGATAACAACTGGGTACAGGACGTACGATGTTGGCCGGAGTGGTGTGCGAAGAGCGGCCTTCGGTGGTGGTGGGATGGGATCCCGCACCAAACCCAGCCGGCGTTGCGTGTCCTGTGTAGGTGGCCGGTGTGCCTGCAGACCCTGTAGCGCTGAAGGAGAGTGGGGCGGACTGGGTCGCCGGCGCGCGGAAGAGAGAGCCGACGAAAGGGGGAGGAGGGACCGGGCCTCGCGTGGACTGCGCATCGGACGCCACCCCTTCCGTGCCGATGGAGAGTGCGCTCTCATCGGACGCCACCCCTTCCGTGCCGATGGAGAGTGCGCTCTCATGGGACGCCTGCAGAGTGGAGAAGGGGGCGACGGAGATGGAGGGCGGCGCCGCCCTGGATGCAGAGCTGCTCACAGCGCCTCGCGTGGACCCCCCGCGGGAGGAGGACGGGCTCTCGGTGGTCTGCTCAGCCGTCCGTCGGTGGCGGAGAAAGCGGCTCTCGGCGTAGAGGTGCATTGTGGCAGGGAGACGGCGGTACGTATGACGATGTGGGGTTCTGGGGTTTGGGCTTCTCGCCGTCGCTCGCTCGCTGGAATGTTGGTGGGGAGGGGGAGGGGAGGACAGGGGTCCGGAGGAGTTAAAAAGAAGATGCTTCTTTCCCTCGAATAAGGCACAGAATGCTAGAATGTTCAAGTTACAGACAGCTTGAGGAAAACTGAATAATTCAACAACTATTCAAGTTACAGACCGTTTGGGGAGTATGTCGATTCTTGGGTTCCGAGATTTGAACAATTGAAGAAAAACTTTTGACCAACAATCCAACCGCTTTGCAATTAATGGAGTATATTTTGAGGATAACGTGGTCGTTCCACTGCTCGAATAGATATAATAGAATTGACCCAGTTTATAAGGAAAATCGGGTCCAAAAAACCATACAAACTGTACAAAAGAATCACACAGATGAAGTGACTCGCCGCCCAACACGACACAAGTCGACCAAACACCACAACACACACCACCCGCTCCGGGGCCGCCGCCCCGGCGTAGCAACCATATCGACCTTCATATTGCCCAAAAGCGATCCAGTCATGGTCGACAAACCCTCTGCCCACGCAGTTTTCATCCAGGTTGCCACCAAAACCACCCTGTTCCGGGGCCGCCGCCCCGACATAGCAACCAGATCGACCTTCGCATTGCCCGAAGGAGATCCAGTCAGGTCGACGAACCCTCTGTCCGCGCAGTCTTCATCCAGGTCGCCACTCAGATCCACGCCAAACAACGGTTCTGCCTCATAGAACTGTCATAGCGTGGGAGCCCGAGGCCGATGCCTCGGCGTACCGCCACCGTCCGAGGCCGCCACCACGGCATCCACCTCCCCTGACCACATTGCCATCCTAGTCATCCGCAGCGAACCTGCCGCACTGAGAGAGTCGGTGACTCCAAGACGACGCCTCCAACAAGGTAGTGACGCGTCCGTCACCGTCGCCCGCCCCCGACGGAGCTTAGGCTTTCACCTAGAGACCATCGGACCACTCCCGTCGGGCCGGTTGTCGAAACTCCACGACGATGCAATCAAGAAGGAGAACGGTGCCCAAGGGCACCGCCATCGTCGGCACCGACCGGAGTCGATGCAAGGCTTTCGCCCAGAGTTCGAGCCGCCCACGAAGCTTAGGGAGCCGCAAGATAGGAGACCGCATCCGTGGTCAGCCACCGAGCTCCTCCACATGCCGCAGCCACCGCGGCACCTCACGCCATGGCAAGCGCCATACCGGCCACACTCCTGTCGCAGCCGCTGTTCCGGGGCCGCCGCCCCGGCTTCCTCCTCCCGCGAACTTGCTGTGGCCGGAAGAGGGTGGAGGATCCCAACCTCCCCAACCAGCAGCCCGCCCAACATCGGCCATGGCGGCCGCAGCGCCCATGGCCGCGGCGGCCATCCCGCACCGCACCGTCTTCGTTCTGGGGCGGCCGTCCTGGCTTCCGCATCGCCCGGGCGCCGGAGCGCGTCGGCAGGAGACTTCTGCATCCGCGCCGGCTCCTCTGCCTCCCCCACTGCGTCCCGCAACCGGCGGACGCCCGCATCCGCGCGCCCTCGCTTGGGCCCGATGAGCCCAGATCGGGCCCGCCCAAGCCCGTCCGCTGCAGTCGCCAGTCTCCCGCACCACCGCCGCCGCCGGCAGCCAACACGCCCGCCGTGACCTCCACCCGGGCCCGCCGGCCCTGCTTCCTCCGTCCAGACCGCCGCCGCCCCCACGGGCCGATCTCCCCCAGCCGAGAGCGAGGAGCAGCCCCCCGACCACCTTTGTGGCAGCGGGGGGAGCCGCCACCGCCGCGGCCGGAGCCGGCGACGGCAGCGACAAGGAGGGCGCCGGACGGGGAGAGGGTTGGGCGGCGCTGCTTGCTCCCTTGGCGCTGCCTGGGGAGCAGCGCGAGGGGTCGTGGGGATAATTAAGGGAGTATATGGTTCATTGACGAGTTAAGTTTAAATTCATAATTAAACTATGTAATAAACTACTTCTCATTATCTCACATACACATCATAGCCTGAAAATCACCAACGCACTTTGAAGAAATGTATCGTACTGTGCAAGAGGAGGGGAAGAGAACAGCTGGTGACCGCATCCTGACTCTGGCTAATTCGCTGACACGTGCAGGGACGGAGGGAAGGGGAGACGAGCAGGGGCTAAGCCCCCCCTAACAATGGTCATTTACTTAAGCTTCTCTTCATGCATATGTTCATGGCAAGCACATCTTAGAGCATTTCGCCATCCCCATGACTCTCCACCCCCTCTATTCTGGATTTCTGGCTCCGTCCATGGACACGTGTTAACTGCTCCTACTTTTGCGTTATAGACTAGCCATCTTGTTTGTTTTTCTTCCATTCTCTTTTTCAAATTACAAAGCCTAGCTAGTACTCTTTTTTTTAGTTCAAAAAAATACAAAGGCTAGCTAGTACAAACCAAAAGCGACTAGCGGTGACTAGCTCTTAGAACCGTAACTAGCTAGTACTCTTTTTTTTAGTTCAAAAAAATACAAAGGCTAGCTAGTACAAACCAAAAGCGACCAGCGGTGACTAGCTCTTAGAACCGTATCTTTGTACCGATTTTACTGATTCTCGGTTTAATGAGAATTATGCTTATCTTAGACCTTGATAATTAAGCCAAATTTCAGTCCCCTCTCAAAATGTTGGATTTAAGCCGCTATCCGTACGTAGGCATCGGATTAATTCATGATTTGTGCTAATCATCAGCTCCAACATGGGCTGCAACTAAGAAAAATATCTTACAGTGTTGAATTGCTACGTGAGTTATAACCGAAATTTTATTTTTACACAAGAAACAAGATAACTAACGAAAAGTCGATTTGTAGCCCGGGCTACATGTAGCCCGGTTTTTTGCAAATTCGAAATCTGCAATTTTAAGTTGTAAAAAATCCTGAAAAATTTTCCTAAACGTAGATAATGATGTTTTTTACCTGTGTGCAAAAACGAGACGCGAAACATTCTGTATTTATCCTCTGTAAAAATGACAAATTTCTAGATCTAGGTGGTGATTCATTTCTTCAAAATTGTCAGAATTTTGTCATTTTCGTGTAGGGCGAAATACAAACTATTTCGAGTTGAAATTTTTCAGAAGCATAGATCAAGTCGTTGCCAATATATAGTATTTTCCTAGAATTTTTAGAAACTTTAAATGGCGATTAAAAAATAAATAAAAAACCGAGCTACATGTAGCCCAGGCTACAAATCACCGTACTCGATAACTAAGTGATATCTAATGGTAGGTATGTTATTTTGCCTTCCAATTTAGACAGGTTTAACCCATGGGTGCGAATATCAAGGATTACGTCATTCATAGTGAAATTGCTACCTTCTCCGCAAATAAAAAAATAGTGAAATTGCTACCTGCAGGTCCCATCCCCTACATCTTTCCTTCATCCTAGCGTTAGACAAGGCTTGCTCGAGTCAGGGCTGACATGACCTATCAGTAGGGCGCCGAGTCTACACCGAGCTGAAGGCGAACCCTAAACTCAGGGGCGAGGTATGGGTCGTCGGTTGACTTAGTGTTGCAATGGTGTGGCCGCCAGCACAGAGAAGAAACGGGTCCAAAGGGTTTAGAGGGATGGCCGGAGATGGCGGTGAACCAGCGAAGGCGAAGATTTGGGCAGGGTGACGCCTTGCAACGCGGATGGTTGTGGCGAGCGATTGTAGTAAGGGAGAAGGAGTGGATGGTGGCGGATTTAGAGAAGGGCGTGCAACAACGATGGCGTCAGCGAATCTATTCTTCTTCCTCCTCTCTGATGAGGTGTTGTCCTCATACTCCCCTTCCACAACTTGTCTTTTAAGTGCCGGGAAGTAACCGTGCGGGGCTTCTCCGGCCGGTGACCGCCATCTAACCCCATATATACCTTGATATTCAAACCGGATACATAGCTCAATTTTATTTTCTCACACGTGGTTAAGAATAAAGTACACATTTATAGCTTAGTCAAAGAAAATAACCAACTAAAATATTGTACTCCCCGTGAGCTAGTTAAGTTGTTGCTTTGGATAAGGCTAAAATCAGGCTTTAACTACTCCCTCCGTATCAAAATATAAGAATTTCTAGCATTTTTTACTCCGTCCTGATTCATTCCTAAATGAGTGAATCAACACACTAAAGTATGTTTACATACATACGAATCAAGACAAAGTCAGAAAAGTTAGAAAGTCTTATATTTTGATACGGATGGAGTAGTAACTTTAGAAATATCTGGTTTATAGGTACATGAAAATCTTATGTGCAAACGATTGAGAACTCTTCCATGGACTAGTGGTAGCCGTGCATATGCGCATAAGGGGCAGGTCCGGGTTCGAGTCCTCACTTCTAACTTAATGACAAAGCCGGGTGGAGTCCCCCTCCGGTCTTGTTATTTTTTTATGTGCAAACGATATCGGTTTCTATCTAGCGGGCTTTTTCTTTCTTTTTAAAAAATACACGGGCTAGCTAGCGCTATTAGTATGTACCATAAGAAGACATTAGGTACTCATGAATATACCAGGTATGTATGTGGATTTCACAAAAGAGAAGAAAAAAATGAAAGACAGCCGTTTGGCCATTTCGATACATTTACCATAATATACTCACTCCGCCCCGAACTAGTTTTTATATTTAGATAAATTTGTGTCAACTAATTCGGAATGAAGGAATATATTATGGCAACATTAGGTCATAGCGTAATATTCAAACTGAAAATAGAGCTCAATTGTCTTTCTTACACGTGTTTAAGAAAGGAGTTATGTTATGATTCCAACTTAATGTGGTTCTGAAAAGTTGTTGCTTTGGTTTTAAGCATGATCAGACTTTAAAATTTATTACTACTAATGCAAAATATTCGGATTATAGATAGTGAAATTCTAATGTGTAAATTTTCCCTGTTAATTACTTATAGTATATTAGGAAAGCACCGTGGCACGACGGTATTTGGGTACGGCGTCACAACCCAACGCTTCACCATCCCTGGCCCCAGGTCAGCCTGATACGTATATCCAAATGACATTAAAAAAAACTATGCCTTGAAGACCGTGTTTATCCACACACAATAGTTTTTACGGAGGCGGTGGTTGTAAATCTAGAGTGAATATGGAGCAATTAGATTAAACCTTGAATTAGGATTTCTGGCGGCAATTAAATCTTAATTAGCTCATTCTCCTCCTACAGTCGCGGTTTAATTTTCATGGAAAAATAAGAAGGGTGCAACCAACTTGACAGAATTACAACTTGAGTGTGGCTTCCTCTGAACATGGGGTTAACAGTCGGAATTTTTGAAAGCAGTTGTATGTTTGGTACATAAAAAGATGAATTTTGGGACAAAATAAGAATTCTTTATTCTTTTATACAGACACAATTTTTTATTTCTTGTGGCAAAAACTAAAACATATTTTTACCGAAACTTTGCATAAATATACATAGCATGTATACTTATTCATGTTCAAAAGTAGGAATATTTCGAAACTCCTAAATACCGTTCTTATTTTTTTTAACTGAGTATAGTGCGCTCACACCAGTACAGATAGGGCAATTACACACGTCAATTACACGCGGTCGTAATCGGCCATCACACACAATTTATGCTCTGTTGCTATACATGGGTGGGCGATGGCATGGAACCTCGCACACGAGCGGAATAACCGTGTGCGATTGTTTCATTATCGCAGACGGTTCGTTTTAATAAATCGTGAGCGATGCATTAGACGATCTCACGCGATTTCTGGGGTTCAGCCGCGTCTGTTTGCTTATATTCGCACATGTTTTGCTGAAGTCAGTCGTGTGTTTATGGAATCATCGCACACGTTTTAGCCTACTATCAGTCATGTGTGTTTACGAAATCATCGCACACGTTTTAGTCTACTGTCAGCTCTAACACAAGCAAATATGAAGAACAAGCATCATCTAGTCACAAATCTGCTTTTTTATTAATTTCACACTACTTGTACATACATTGTGACATAATAATCAACTGTAGCTATACAAAAGATATACAAAGGAACTTTTCTTGGTTACGTCTTTGCCTCTGCGACGAAAGCTAGGCTCAGAGGGTTTGGGATCTACGAATTTTATGAAATTTTTCACTTGCCCCACCCTTCAATCATTTCTTTCACAAAATATGGAAGAAACCTCCTTGTCCTTCTTAGAGCTCGACTCCACTTGCAAATGTATTGCTCCAAGAGAGAGCAGATACCGTATGTTGTGAATACAAGAATCAAAACATCATCCACAAACTCGTCAATGCAAGAAAGTAATAACAAAAAATAAAAGAAAATGTAAATGATTAGTCACTTACGAACATAAAGGTGAAGCTATTCGATGAGCTCAACCATACTTGTCTCTTTGTTGTGGGTGAAATGATCCTTGGTAAATAAAGGGGGTCAAATTGTTATCCACCACACAAGCTCTGCGTGTTTTTTTCAACATATACATCAATGCAACAAGGTAAAAACAGAATAAACACCAAAATTTAACTGGTTAATCACATACCAGCAAGTACGGATTGGCCAAGAGAGGGAAATAAAACACACCCTCTCTTGTTTTTCTTATATAGTGCTACCAAAATAAGATCTCTATTTGACCTGCAAACCGTTGGGGAACCCCCTACGATAATTTTCTATTAACCAACTCCCAAACAACACAAAAACTTGTCCCACGAGAGGGGGGACAAGCAAGAGTCTGAGGCGAAATATTTACATGGTGGGGGAGGGGAGGGGGGAGGGCAACAACCGAAAGTAAACTAGAAAAGAAAAAGCAGGTCAAAAGCAGGACCAATAAAAGGTCCTAGAAAAGAAGTAGCCAGTTAACAAGCTCCTGTTTGCGAGAAGGTTTGATCCTGTGAATGATCAGCTGCAAATCAGCACGGAATAAGATCTTCCAGGCTTGAGTGGAGGGTGACTTGGCTTCGAAGATTTTGTTGTTTCTGCACTTCCAAATCCCCCACAGGGCACACGAAACCACTTCCAGGAAGCTTGGTCCTGGGAAAGAATTTTTTGCTTCTTGGAACATATCAGACATGTTTGGCATAGAAACCCAGGTGATGTTGAGGAGACTCCAGATTCTTCATGCAAAGGGGCAATTGAAAAATAGATGCTCTCTAGTCTCTCGCTCCGTTCTAGAGCACAAAGCACAGTTGACACCGGAGTCGAGGTGCCAATGCCTTCTGTCCATCATATCTCGAGTGTTAAGACGATCAACCAACAGCAGCCACATGAACACCTTCTGCTTACCGAGAATTTTACTTTTCCAGAGCTTCTTAAAAAGATGAGGTGCCGGAATTGCTTCAAAAGCAAACCTGTAAAATCTTTGTGAACTGTATCCGGATCTATTCAAACTGAATTCCCAGGTATCATGAGCAATCGGATGGACTAAACTCTGTCTGTGCTCATCTATAATGAGCTGAAGTTGATTAAGTTCCTCAAGAGCCTGTACCGAAATTGGCGTGATGAAATTTTTTTGTACAAGTTCAGCAAAGTTCTCTGCCCTCAACATCTGACTCAAAGAGGTATCCGGATCAGAGACAAAAGAATACAGCCGAGGGAATTGCAGAGCTAAAAGGCTCTGTTGCCAGTTATCTTTCCAGAACAACACACTATCCCCAGCTTGTGGTTTACACACCGAAATGGATCTGAAGGTGTCAAAAAGCTTGCAAACATCCCGCCACCAAAAAGAACCCATAGGTGCAGTTGCATGGGGAACTTTATCCTGATAATAAGCTTGCCATGTCATAGAAACCCAGGGTGTGCATGCTGTCATGCCTTGTGTAAAACTTATACAAATGTTTCATTAGAAGGGCATCATTTTGTATTTCAAGGTTAATAACTCCAAGGCCTCCTTTATCTTTTGGTCGACAGACCAAGTCCCAAGCAGCTAGAGGTTGAATTTTGTATCTATCCTTCTTACTCCATAAGCAATTTCGCCTAGCACGTCTACCACCTTAACCACTGTTTTGTTGAGTTTGATCATACACATGAAGAAAGTGGGTAATGCAGATAGCACCGAATTAACAAAGGCCAGCTTACCACCATAATTCAGAAACCTTGAGCAAGCATTCATCCTTCTTTCCACACTATCAGTCAAAGGAGCCAGCTCCAGCACAGTGGGTCGAGTTGTTCCCAGTGGTAAGCCGAGATAGGTGAAGGGCATTTTGCCCACCACGCAGCCAATTTTTTTAGCTAAACATGTAGCATAGTGGATATCGAAATTTATAGGAACAAGGCAAGATTTGTGGAAGTTCACTTTGAGACCCGTGGCCTGTTGAAAAACCATCACAGTGTGCTTTAGTTTATGGAGTTGTTCAAAGCTTGCTTCCATGAAGAGGAGCGTGTCATCAGCATATTGGACAACTGGGAAATCCATATTACTAAACACCACCGGAGGTGCTATATCTCCTTTCAAGTACATGTCATTTTCATATCTTGGAGCAGATCAGCCCCCTCCACAAAAAGAAGGGGGAGAGGGGGTCTCCCTGACGAACACCTCTTTTACAGAAGAATTTTTTCCCAGGCACCCCGTTGAGCAACACTGCAGATGTAGCAGAGGATAGAATGTTAGCAATCCAACCAATCCATCTATCATCAAAACCCTTTCTCTTCAAGATTTGCAAGATTGCCGAATGTTCCATTAGATCGAAGGCCTTTTCAAAATCTAATTTCAGAATCATAGCTCCCACAGGTGCATGTCTGCAATGATGAAGGTATTCAAAGGACCAGGCAAGGCAATCCTGAATGTTGCGAGACTTGATGAACCCAAACTGGTTGGTATGAACAAGTTTTGTAATTTTGGCTTGCAAACGATTTGCCAACAGTTTGGTGACTAATTTCATAGCAGAGTTCAAGAGAGAGATGGGACGAAAATCATTTGGTGTCTAAGGTGATGGCTTTTCAGGAATGAGTGTGATGATTGAGTCATTGATGTTCTTCAGGCTGGCATTATTCTCATGGAATTCTTTGCAGAGATTGTAAAAATCCTGCTTGATTATGGGCCAACAGGACTTCATGAAATGACCATTGAAACCATCAGGTCCCGGGGCCTTATCAGAAGGCAGACAAGAGACCACAAGGTCAATTTCTTTTTCAGAGAAAGGGGCCGATAGAGCATGAGATATGAGGTTCAGAACATCATCTGGTATGTCAGTGGCAATAGTCTGTCCAAGTCTGTCCTTGAAGGAATTCCAAAGAACACCCGCCTTAGCCTCATGATCAGTTACCTCAGTCCCATCGTCAAGAGTAAACCGTGCAATGTTGTTCTGTCTGAATCTGACAGTTGCCATGGAGTGGAAGAAGCTAGTGTTCTCATACCCCAACTTAGCCCACCGGATGGTACATCTACTTTTCCAAAGATCTTGCTTACATTGGAGTACATGGACTAACTTGTTTTTCACAATGTTTCTGAAATTCCATTCTCTTTTGTATAATATTTCATCTTCCCACTTCCTTTAGCAATCTCGCTAAGTATGACATATCATGGTGACATATCAAGGTTAGCGCTCGTCTAGCAAAGCCGTCTTCATGTTTTATATGACGTATCTCACTAGGAAGGCCACGTACATATGTTAGTATATTGATCGGTTAGATGCCAGATCCGTTAGAATATCTTGTTTATGCATTATCAAAGTCTCGCACACGGCTTTAATTTCAAAGGGTAAGCGATAGGGGATAATGCACAAGGAAGAAGCCATACGTATGCGATCATGGGCTTAAATTGCCCGATATGTATAGTGTCAGGTGGTATCAACCAATAGCATGTCACTTCCGTGGATTCTGAGTGCTTCCCGTCATGTTCGCTTCAGAAATGGGTGGTGGCCCTCGGTGGTGGTAACGGAGAGGCCCATGCATTGGATAAACGAAGATGGCGTACAAACGCCTCTACCTAGCTAGTGCACCAACTGTCAGGTTTGTTTACAAGCAATGTACTTGTAGATTGGTTTGTAGGTTGGTATGAAATCAAGATTTCGATGGGTGAACACATGTAGACCGAAGGATATGAGCAGTTTTAGTCCCCGAAAAAGATCTCCGGTAAACATCATACTCTTGTGGTGAGTGGCTAGATTGGTGTTGGATATTCCCGGGGAACGAAAGAGATGGGGGATCTTCGAGAGCTTTGTGTGTGTGTGTGTTCTAGAGATGACTACTTGAGAGTCTGCCTTCTCCTGGGGGAGAAGAAGTTATTTGTAGTCGAGGGGTGTCTGCCACACACGCTTTACAATCATGGCGTGATGGAGTTACAAGCCCCTGACCTCCTCGATGGGACGGAGGTATTCGATGACACCATGCTTAGCCCGCTCCTGAGACATGCTTATCTCCGGCATCGTCACATGGAGGGAATCACGCGAAGCATCCGGCCCAAGTCCACAGAGGGTTTCCCGAGTGCGGCATCAACACTCGGCAAAGTAGCCAATTTCCTGTGGGCAGGAGGGCGCCATCATCTGCCAGTCGTGGTACGTACATAGGTTGATGCGTTGTGCCCTGAGCTTCAAAGCCGTTGAAGCAGGTTGCAGCGCGTTTGGTTTCCGAGTCAAAACAGGATTGATCGAACATATACGTACGATACGAGTTCGACTACGAGGCCGGGTGGGAACACCTCGGAGTCACGGGGGCACGTAGATCGGCATGTGTTATATATACGCACGGCTCTGTCGTCTCTGCAACTTGAGCACCGTTGTGATTGCACCTAACAAACCCGGGTAGAACCTACGATAGAGGCGCCAGTTAGGCACACTTATATGGACTCCAGCCGAAACCCGCCGCCGGTGCTCGTCGTCGTCCAAGTGAGCTATCCTCTTCGTACGGCTTGGGCTGTGGACGTCCCCGGCGATCTGGAGGACCCGATTCAGAGATCGTCTGATCCCCTAAACAAGGAAGACAAATTATGTCCCAAATCTACATTCTCGATGGCCTTATTAGCTGTGAGTACAACTTTTCTTTTTTGAACAACTTGATCCGGTTTATATTACAATTAGATCGGATGACTGCTTTTCTCTAAAACTATATTCTGAATAAACTAACTAACGCGCGGTCTGCATGCAGGTTCCACTTTTGATGATTGTTGTCGAATCAGTGCGTGTCTTCGTTTGGAGCATCATGTACGAGGATCTCACCTGGATCCAGGCATTGCTCACGCTACCTCTACTGTTCATCCTATGGTTCTTCTGGTTCGCCATTTTTGCCATATTGTTCATGATCCCGTACCCGAAGTAGCCTGCTAGAGAAGGAACCTACCGCTTCCCTTGGAGTTGGAGTACGTGATTCAGCTGTAAGAGGTCATTTGGTAGCCATATTTCCAGCTGGAATCATGAAATTTATTTCTGACTCTATGCCCAACCTGTTTGACTGGCGTGGAATTGGACATGTAATTTTATTTGAAATTCCAGCAAATGGCTATTGTATTGTATGTCAATTCTTATCCTTAACACTGTTATTTCACTTTCCAAATAAAATAAATGACGACACCATTTAATTTCTGCCAAATAAAATGAAATGATGGGTGCCAAACGAATTGTACATATACTCATCTATATGACTATATATACACACACGAAGAGAGTACAGGGTGTGCGATCAAGCTGCCCGGACACATTACAATATTGACATGGTACCAGAGCACCAGCCCATCCTCTTTTAAACCCTTCCTAGTTGTGGGGTTATATAAAGTATGTATTTGTGTGTAAAAAACATAACATCGTGAAACTATGAGCATATCATTTAAATTTAACTATTTAATGGGAAATTTGATTACGTCCGAACTGGAAGGGAAGGGGAAAAAGTCCCCCTGATTGTTAAATGAGGATGGGGATGGGAATGCACTCACCGTTGCGAAGTAGACCCGTTACCGTCCCTAGTTCAACTGGATTTCATGGTATGATCAGGTCTAAAGGTGACCAGTTCATATAGTGGGTACGTGTCAGTCTCAGGTCTAAAGGTGATGCATATGAGTTGTACTTGATGACATAAAAAGGACTCTGATTTCGTGGTATCCAATCAATGGGACTATCCAACGGCAGGTCAAATATGAAGATTCATTATATTAATTTGAAATATTTATATCTATGCTCGGGAAACACGGTGATAAACTTGACACGTGTATCAGTTAAAATGCAAGTGACTGCATAAATCTGCCTATCAAAGATCCATTTAAAATAATATTTGCATGCGTGAAAATTGAGATTCAGAAACTAATCACACATCCGCTAAGCAATTCTTATAGTATTATGCAGAACATATATAAGTCACGAACATACCGGGGCCATCTTTTGTGTTACTTTTTCTCATGCAAGCTCAAGTTTGTGCTAATGCCGATTTTCCTTAGAAAAAGTAATTATACAGATTTTTGGTTACCCCCTACTTAGTGAAAGAAAACAAAGGAACAAAACTAACAAAAATAAATTAAAAAAAACTCTGAGAACGACAAAAACACATGCCAATGTTCTAGGCGAGAGATATATATAGAGGGGCAAAGTACTAAGAGCATCTCTAGTAGATGACCTATTTTAGGACAACTCTTTTTACTTTTAGGGCACCAACTCTTGGTGTTTAGGGCATGAAAATTTGATTTGCTCCGGTGGATGATTTATGTTAGGGCAGGAAAACTAGATTTGTTCCGGCAGATGATGTAAAATAGCGTACCAAACCGATAGTATACTTATAATTTACAAACTACATATTTGAACTAAAACATGCAAATTTATACAAATTTCGACACTTATAATACCCATATTACATTTATACTACAATTCAACTTGCCACTCTACTCATCGATCGTCGGAGCTAGTCCAACGGAACGAGGAGGAGGACGCTGACTCCACCTTCACCGTCGTCGAGGGACCAGCCTCGTCGATGGTCGTGTTCTTCACCACCGTGTCCCTCGCCCAATATAAAACTCCAGCTCTACTTACACATACTCCAGGTGCTCTCCTCGTAGCTTCACCATGGCCAGCTCGTCAGCTTTCCATACAGCGAGCAGCCTCTCGACGCGGCGGTGTTGTCGTGCTCTTCTTCGGTCGCGGGCTGCACCAGCGACACGAGCCACTTCGCCTCTTCCCGGGTCTGCTGAGGAAAGTTAACCTCATGCTTCGATCGAGCAAAGCTCCACATGACGGTGTCGTAGGTGTGGTCGGCCATCTCCGGCATGTCGAAGGTACTGAGCCACACCCGGTGGCCGTCGGTGCAGATCTCAACGGTGTATCGGCCGGACGAACGCAGCCGCACCCGAGGAAGCCGGTGCTGCTCAGCGGGCGGCGACATCTTGTGGTGGCCTCGGTGCATCGGTGGTAGGTAGTGAAATCTGTTGCAGCGAAGGTGGGATTCGGTAAAGGCGTGCGGGATTCGGCTTTTGCGAGCTTCAGCGGCAGTGGATTTGGCTAGAAACTGTTGGAATCAGCAGCGACAGGGTGGTGAAGTGTTGCATGCGGGAGTAAGGAGGGGATGTTTTAGGCGGCGGTTGAGGTGCACGCAGCTCCGGGGTTTCGATATGGGGCAGCTGCTTCGGTGATGTATATATGAGGCATCAAACCCAAATTTTTGGGGGCACAATGTAAAATTCTACATCGCCGGATACAAACCTTTTTGAAAGAGCATTTCATTTCCCTAAGTGTTTTGATGTTTGTCGACAACACAATTCGTTGACTAATCTGGGTGTTAAATAGTTGCAGGAACATTTTTATATATTTTGTATTTGCCCAGGTTTTTGTCAAGGAAGAAAATGAGCTATTTCCTGTCCCAGCCGGTAGTACCGGCTGAGGCCCGGTACTACCGCTATACGGCTCATTTCGGTACTGGCATCGCTCAGTTTTTAGCGGTACTGGCCCGGTAGTGGGCCGGTACTACCGGGTGGCGCGGTACTACCGCGTGGCTCCGTCTGGTACTACCGCTGCGGGCGGTGAGCGAAGGCCAGTTGACCATCGACGACGACGTCTGACCCTACGCCGGTCGGTAGTACCGGCTGAGGCCCGGTACTACCGCTGCGGCCATATTTCGTCTGCAACGACCAGTTTTCTGAGAGGAGTATTTATACTCCTTCACCTACCTTGAGTCAACTAGCTCGCCCAAAAAGAAGAACACCATTATTGCAAGCTCAAGAGTCATCTAGATCTCTCAATCCCTCCACCCAAACTCGTTGATACTTGGAGGATTGAAGGAGAAGGCCCAGATCTACATCTTCACCAAGTCGTTCTTCATTTCCCCCTCATTCACTTGAGGGACCCTTTGATAGGATTTCCTTTGGGAAAACCTAGCTCATTATTGTACTCACTTGTTGTCTTTGTGATAGATTTGTAGCTGTTCGGGAGCCCCCAACCCAATTGTGGGTTGTGCCCTGGATCGTTGTTGTAAGGGCTCCAGATTCCGCCTTGAAGGATTCTGATAGTGGAAGGTGAACCAAACATTTGTGGTGCGGTTCATCGGAGAAGAAGGTGATGCCTTTGTGGTGGTTGAGTTTTGACCTTCGTGGTAGCTCACACCTCTCCAATGAGACGTACTCCACTAAAAAGGAGGAACTCAGGATTACATCCGTGTCTCCGCGTGCTTTCACTTCGGTTACTTCTATCCTTGTTTATAGTCTTTACTTCGTGTATCTTGTTTAGTTGCTAGCTTGTCATATAGGTAAATTCACCTTAGTTGCATATCTAGAGAATTTACCTTTTGTGTCAAGCCTAATTTGAAAAAGTACTAAAATTGAAGTAGCACCTATTCACCCCCCCCCCCCTCTAGGTGTCATACAATCCTTTCACTTTTCGAAAAGATTTTGTGTGCTTCGGCAATTAAAAAATCTGGTTTTTAGGCATAAGCCCTAAAATAGGTTATCCGAGATTATCTCGAAAATGCTCAGGGGAACCTCTAGACGCCCCTCTCAGGAATCTCACCGTTGCCTTCACAACCAACACACTCACAAGATTGCTCTATGTCACTAGTGCCAATACCTCGATTCCTAAAGGTAAAGAAAAGGTCGTTGCTCAAGTGTTTGAGCAAAAACCACACAAAGGGAAGGAGGGTCTTGGTTATGTAGCCAAGGCAAAGAAGAAGAAGAGCAACAACATGGAGAACAAGGCCAAGCCCGCACAAACCAAGACTCCCATTGCGAGTGGGAAAGCCACTAGGGGCAAGACCACTCGTAGTGACTTTGCGGGAGATGCTAACCCTCACTACATTTTATATGTTGATTATTATGGTGATGTTTATGCTAAATATGTTGGACCTTATGATGGTTATGTTGCTCATGCTATTTGGGTCCCAAAGACTCTTGTTGCTAACCAAAGAGGACCCATTGCAAGATGGGTACCTGACGAGGGGTTAACTCATCAAATCCCATGGTTAAGGACCTATAGTTGAGATTACGAGGGAGAGAACGTGGTAGAGCTGGTAGTTTCGTCGGCTGACAAGCAAAAGCAGGGATTTTACCTAGGTTCAGGCCTCCGGAGAGTAACACTCTAATTCCTGCTTGTCTGGTATTGATCTGGTGTGTATATGCGAGCTACAATGGAGTCCCGGCGAGATGTCGATCTCGCTAGGGTTTTGGTGGTTCGAGTATTTCCTGTCTCTATCGGCGGCCCTCCCAACCTTTATATAATAGGCTGGGTCTCGAGAGTTCACAACCGAGTCAGATTACATGTAAGGAAAGCCTAAACCAACTATGCCTATGTCTAATCTTGGAGGATACTCCATCTTGTTGGGCCTTTCGTCATGGGCTTCATGTAGGCTCTTGATAGTTGGGCCTTTAGTCGACACGTGCACCAGGTACCCTTATGGTAGGGTATCCGAGATGTATATCCTTGTCAGTAGCCCCCGAGTACTTGTTTGACTCGAAGAATCGGGCATGGACTCGTTCGTAAGTGCACGTCATATGCTTTGTACTTGTATGTTGTAATTGGAATTCCTGTATGAATAGCACATGTTGGCTACGTCGAGTATTTCATCGACTTTGGTTTTTGCTTATGATAATCAAGGGATAATAGCTTAGTAGGCCCGGTACACTCGACGGATCGGGACCGGTTAACTACACATTCGGGTAAAACCTTACTACCTTTCAATCAAACTCGAGTCAACTTGGAACAGACTGGTCAGACTCGACTAGGCCGCGGAGGTCTTACTGAATCGATCTGCAGTATAACTTTGAATTTTTAGCCAACGCGTCCGTCGGGATTTTTCATCATGTCTGCTGACATGGAAAGTTTTAAGGATTAACGTTGCTGGAACGGTCCTCAGCCCAGCTCGAAAGTTCGGTGGGTCTTACCTTTGCACTTTGCATGCAGCATCCGAGGTATTTGCGGCGGACGCAACTCGGGAATGTTTCGAGTATGATTTTGTATATGAACTGAGTCTAGCCTTTTGTTGACTGATACTTTGTCGTTATTCTATTGGGTGCGCGACAGCGCTCCCGATGGGAGTAGCCCCGAGATTGTGCTTTATTGCTTGCAATGGAGGATAATCTCAAATCTTTTTATCCAATATATTCTTAGTCGAAGAAATTTTTGATACGCTCCCAATGGGAGTAATATGCCTTAGTCGAAGGAACAGTCGAGTGACCAATTTTTGCCTTAACGTTGCTTTCTCACACCCGAACCAAACAAGACAGTCGAGTGACCGATATGCATTGGGCGGACTCGAATGCTTTTCTGAACAGATCGCCTGCAATGACGTTAGGGATGACGCTTTTGGCGACTCCGCTACCTGACACGCGGTGGCGTGCGTTATGCTGTGATGGATGGGACGTGACACGTATGTGGGCCCATTGTATAGCGCTGACCGAACGACGGTGCCGTTTGGACTGGATTTGACCGCTCTGGCCCCCTTTTTACGGAGACGCGATGATGGTTCCTCTTTTTGCGTGTGTAGTGGGCGGAGTGGCTGGCGACGGTTGCCCTCCGCGCTTGCCACGTGTACGGTGGGATCGCCCACGGAGCGCACGATTGCGATTTGAACGGTTGTGATTGATTTTGCTTTGTGGTAAATAGGGAGAACGGCGCTGGCATAATTTTTTACTAGCCATTTGCCTCCTGCGCCGCCCCTGTTTCATCTTCTTCCTCGCGCTCCTCCTCCATTGTTCTCGTGCCAGAGCTTTGCGCGCGCCACCACCTTCCCATTGACGATGAAGAAACTAGCGGGCAACAAGCGTGCTGCCGCAACTGCTGCTGCCGCGACCGATGCGGTGGCGTTGAAGGGGAAGAAGAGCGCGGCGAGCGCGTCTGCATCCGCCGCCGACCTGAAGAAAGGCAACGGAGATTGGGTGAAATCCACCATCAAGGATACGCACCTTGACAAGCTACGCGAGGAAGGGATGCTGCCACCCGCTGATGGCCCTTGACGTAGTTACATGCGTCAAAAGAATATGGGTTAGGTTGAGACTCCAAGTGCAGAGTGTGTAGTATAGAAAGACGGTTTTCCCCACGAGGGGTGACTCGAGGGTTTAATATCGAACTCTCGGGGAATCAGTAGTGAAAGATTTATCTTCTTATCCTTCTCTTGAAAACCTACAAAACAAAGTAAATTGTTTGTGCCCTCAACCTCACCAAGTGGTTGTCAAGCACAAGGTGTGAGAATGATATCAAAATAAAATGAATGCAAAACAGTAAATAAATATGCAATGATGATAAATAAATATGCAAGGATGGTGGAAACAATGATGGATGATATTTTTGGGTTTTGTATTGTGAATGCAAGATGTAAAAGTGTTTTTGTATTTTCGGATTTTTAAATGGCAGAAAATGTAAAGTGGATAAAAGTTGTTGGAAAGGTGTTTCTTATGATTAAAAATGGACCGGGGTTCATGGTTTCACAAATGCACTCTCTCTTTAATAAAGTGGTAGACAATGGAACACTAGAATTGACATATGAGATTGCAACAAAAAGGTTTCATGACAAGTTACTAATTATATGGGCATCACGTCCTAACATAGAGATCTTTTGTTTATTAATCTCTCTTATACTCCACCAAGATGCGAACTAAATCATAACACCTTAGTAATTAAGATAAATCAGAGCATAGCATTAAGTATCATGACATGAAGTTAAAATAAGAACATGCTAGATCTAGTCATGGAGTAGTGGCAATGGTCACACCCACATCTCCGGTAGCAAGGTATTTTTCTTTATCCCTAGTGAGGCAACAAAGTAAGGTAAAAACCCAAGTGGATCGCGGAACTTTCTCTCACGTTCACCGCACTAGCCACCCCCGTTACTCCAACTAATGCACACGTTCCCCCTCACACGCTCTCATACACATGCTTGATCATAACAAGTAAACAAGAACGGGGTACATAATATGCATCTACTTTCATAACTGAAACAAAACTATTGCAATCTCAAACATATATTAACTCATAAAAAGATCCACCACAAAGGTATTACATAGATGACCGTAATCATGTTCAGCAGCTCATACGGTACTAATTAGTGAAGCTCAAGAGAGGAGAGATACATAAGTTACTTCCACAAACCCATAGTCCAGGGGTGGACTACTCCCTCTTCATCATGGAGACGGTGGAGAAGTCGTTGGAGACCACGCCGGCAGCGCCCCGCCGGAGTTTTCCCCCTCCAATCTGCAACTCCAGGTCTCTGTTTCGTGGTTTCTGTGTTTCTGCGGCGCTCCTTTCCGAAGGGCGTCGGGGACTATTTTTATAGTCGTTTTTAGGTCAAGACGGAGGCTCGGGAAAAAGATCGACGACAACGGAGCCACGAGGCCCAGATGGTGGGTCCCACGCGGCCAAGGAATCTGGCCGCGTGGGCCCCCTCTTCTGGCCCTCGGGCCTCCGTTTGTTCGCTTCCTTCGCTCCCACGCTTTGTTCCTTCCAAAAACTGATGCTCGTAAATTATTAGGTCATTTGGACGTCGTTTGGGTCCCTGAAACATCAAAATATAGAAAATAGGGTTTTCTGCCTGTGCAGGGTTAATTCCAGAAAAATAGGGAAACAATGAAATATTCCCAAAATCAATATAAAACAATGATATAACCCTTATATGATGCAAATATGATTGAAATATAAGTAATATAATGCAAAGTTCATGTATGCATTTTACATGCATCAACATCCCCAAGCTTAACCTATACTCGTCCTCGAGTATGAAGGTGATAAAACTAACATGGACTTTGCAATTTAATACTATCAAAGGATATCAAAGATGATTACTATTGCTACATAGAGTCAAATGATTCATTCTTCAAAGGAGTAGCAATATACAAGATAGATTATGAAGTGATATCAAATATTCAATGTAAGGATGTTCAATGATAATTCACAAAGTGTAACATAGAAGAAAGTACTATGGACCAAATGTATGCATAATGAAAAGTAAAAACATCCTATAATGGTCATAGAGTATTCTTGTAAATCTGAATATAAAAGGTGGACACTTTGGAAAGATATATAAATGAGTAGAGGTAAAACATGAATAAGTTTCATCTAACTTCCAAATGCTTCTACTTAAGTTAATGTTTGCAATGTGGTATTCATTGGTGTCAAGCTCTCATTACCCCTATCATAGCATCTTGAATGGTTAAAGTTTAAAGTGAAAGCAAATATGAGTAGTATGCTTGACAAAGTATGGGTTGAATGTCTCATGCCCCGTGAATACGAGTACCTACACCACGGTGTTACTCAACTTGGGACACAAAAGCAAGTTCAAGTTAAGGTCATTGTAAGTAATATAATAGCGTCATCAAGAGCGTCAACTGGGGTACCTCTTGTCCCAGGACATGGAACAAGCCCATGTCAAAATGACAAGACAAACAAACAAAATGAACAATCTCCACACCCTTTTTATTTACTATTGGTATAGCTTTTTATTGTGGGGTGCATCACTGAAGGTTCACCATAGCATGTAAGTAAATTTCCACCATGAATGATGCATGGCTTAGATTAGCGGCCCAGGCGTCTCTCTAGCCATTTATACAAACTCATTAAACTCACTAAGTTTCCACATTTATTTGGCACCATGATAAGCATCCATAAACAAAAGTACATGATATCAACAAAATATAAAGAGCACGTTGAAAGCTTGCCATGTGACAGCACATATGAGCTAACTCCCAACCAAGACTCTTGTCAAGCTCACAACTTCATAATTTTAATCACAATGGGTCATGTTTATTAAGTGCAATAAAAGTAAGGTGTGCATCAAGTTCGTGAGAGCTCTTTAACCAACTTTTCCCATAACAATCAATAACATAAGCATTTTAATTCAGAAGTATAGATAATACAAAATAACATGATAAACATACTCGGAATAGCATAAAGCTAATAGGTAGATATGGTGGACTCACTGGAAAAACTTTGGTTGAAGGTGTTGGAAAACAAGTTTTTACTTGTTGGAATTTTTGGGCTAGCAAGAGGGAGAAAGTTGACCGTCTAAATGCATGCATAAGTGTCCATAGAACTAACCAATCCATGTTAAACAAAGTAAAGTAACATTCAGCATCAAAACATGAATAAAAGATAGCTCTTGATAAAACACTTGCAAATTAATATTCATTAAAAGCATATGAATCATGCAACTATATGTATCTTTTTGAATCAACTCAAACATCCCTTTCCCAATCTTTTTAATAGCATCCAACTTAATTCAACCCAAATTTCCAGTAGCTCTCTCATATATAAATGATAGTGGTGGTCTCAAGAAAACAAAAATCAAACCGAAATAAAAAGCAAATAAAAGACGCTCCAAGTTTATGCGATAAAGTGCATTGATCGAAAAACAGAAGTTAGACGTGTGCAAACCGAGAGTGTGTTGGTCCAGTGGGGTTGTCTTCACATCCCCAAGCTTATGGTCTTCACCATCCTTGGATAGCTCTTGGTGCATCTCCTCTAATCCCTGTGAAAAAACTTCAAAACACCGTTTCTCCCATTTCTTTTCTGTGGGGCGACATTAGTAGTGATAGACAAACAAATTTCTTGCTGCATAAAATCCTTAAACAAAAATTCATATGAATGTCCAGAAAGTGTATAATGTTGTATGTGTTAGATTGATCTCAATTGACCGAGTCCAACGGCTCGATCAACTCCTTGATTAGCGCCCTGATCGGGGGCGCCCGACCCTTAATGGTCGGTGGGCCCCTGTGACCTGCGGCTATATAAAGAGGTGGGGGACTGGCAGCACGCGTGATGATGTTAGCTGCTGTGCCAGACCCCCCACCGACACGCCTACCGATCTAGGGAGCCCGCAGTGCTCACAGGAAGCACCACCGCCGCCACTGCCTACCCAATGGCATCACCGCCTCCGTCCACCTTTACCGGAGCCTCGAGCGTCTGCCCGCAAGGAGAAGGTACAACTCCTCCTCCCGATCTCGTATCTATCCGAATTGATCTAGCCTAGTGATCCAACAAAGTTAACATTGGTATCAGAGCCATGTTTTAGATGCTAGATCTTGTTTCGGTAGAAAAAGGAAAAGAGAACTCACCGGCAAGCTCTCGGGCTCGCCGGCAAGGGGCGCCGCCGTCAGGCCGCGCCTGTTCCTCTCGATCCAGATGCGCACCGCAAGGGGCATCTGGACGAAGAACACAACCCCCTCGCGGGCAAAGAACAGAAAAACCCTAACCCTAAACACAGAAAAAAGAGGGGAAAAGGGAAAAGAAGCTCACCGGCCGGTCGCCGGAAAAGGGCACCACCGTCTGCGCCGCTTGACGGCGATGCGCCCACCCTCGGGTGCACGCACGCGCCGGCAAGGGGGCAGGGAAGGCGCCGCTGCTCTTCTACTCTCGAGTCGACCTTCGGTCTTTTCGGTGAAGGAAGGAGCCCGTCGTGGGCTCGTGGAGCGCGGGCGCTCCTCGCCGTCGCCGGCGAGCCGCCGGGCGCGGTTTTTTCCTCTCCGCCGTTTTTTCGGTCGGGAGAGAGAGACACGGGAAGGAGAAAGAGAGAAATGGTGCTAGGGTTAGGGTTCGCACCGGCTCGGGCGTTTTTCATCTGCCGAAAACGGCGGTCAGCCGTTGGATAGGATCGGACGGCCAGGAGAAAGCGAAGAGCGGGCCGTGGGCCGCGCACGCGGAAGCCATGGGCCATGCGCCGTGAGCAGTGCGCTGCACGAGACCGCACGGCGGAAGCCTATCTTCCGCCCAGCAGGCCGTGGGCCAGTTTGAATTTTCCGTCTGTTATTTGTTTTACAGCACAGTTTTGGCGAATTTGTTCATTTTTTGTCAAATTTCGCCCAGTTTTTTCCTATTCAAATTATTCCAACGAAAATTTATTTAGGAAATATAAAAGTATACAGAAATGTTTCTGGAAAGTATAAAGTTTATGAATTTTTATTCATAATTTCCGCTGCAAATAGTTAAAAGTAATTGCTTAAAAGCAATAAAGTGATAATTGAATTTTTTAAAGATGTGGTAAAGTGAATATTAAAGTTCATGGAATTTTTATTCCATGTTTTCCGCTGCAAATAGAGAAATGTGCTCTTTTAAATTTAAAAGGTCAAAAGAATTAAAAAGTAAGAATTAAAGGAGCATGTTAAAGTGTTTTTAGTAATGATTATGATTATGTTATTTTATGACCAACGTTGTTAATAACATAATCATGATTTGTTAATCGTTGAACAGTGCAATGTTTGTGAAATACAGATAATATTTTACAGTTTCTGCTGTAAAGTAAAAGGACTCTCCTCTAATTAAATTGGAACCAACGGGAAAATTTAATTAGAGAGGAGGAAAAAGAGAAATACTTGTTTAATAGATTAATTATGGTATTGTTATTTTCTGACCAATGTTGATGATAGCAGTACTATAATTATGTGAGTTCTATAGTCAAAGGGCTAGATCTCTTTTAATTAGAGAGGAGGAAAAAGAGAAATACTTGTTTAACAGATTAATTATGGTATTGTTATTTTCTGACCAACGTTGATGATAGCAGTACTATAATTATGTGAGTTCTATAGTCAAAGGGCTAGATCTCTGATAATTTTGCATGAAAGTGATCAATTTTCAGAGAAAAGATAAAAGATCAAAAAATGCTCTTGAACTATAGAAATATGTATATTTCATGTTTCCGCTGAAATAGAGTTGATGATAATGTCATTTTCCAAACAGAGTTCTTTATTGCAATAGAAATATTATCATCATATTGTTTATGAGTTTTATGCATTGATTCTATTTCTGCCCAACGGTGATGTAGAATCAGTGTAGAAAGATGATGTTTCATTCTAATTCTGCCCAACGGTGATTTAGAATATAGAAGAAAGTTTTAAAGATTTAAGGTGCATATCTTTAGCGAGACCAACGAAGGGTTATTTTTTATGCTCATTATTGTTTATTATTATTGAATATTTTCTCAGACAAAGATTCTCATGTTTTCATTCATGAAAACAAAAGAATGGGTACTTGTGACCCAAAAGATGACCAAGAAAGGTCATAAAGTGAGAGAGTATGTTCTCTCTAAAGAATGACTGCAAAATAAAAAAAATTCTTGGATGATAATCCAAGAATACAAATAGATCATCGAGAGTCTTGTTTGACAAATGTCTTTCATGTACTCTCCATACAGGAAACAAATAAATCATTCAGATTTTTGTTTAACGAATTTCTTTATGAAGAAATTTTTTAAACGAGCAACATGAATGCTTAATTTGACCAATGTTGGATTAAGCATGTGTATAAAAGAGTATTCAGATTTATTTATGAATTTGATGATTGAATATGCAGTCTAAAGAGCCAATTGTGGCATCTGTGTCTCTTAATTACCCGCATGACGGGAAAAGATGATAATAATACCCACGTGGTGGGAAAAGTCTGGGAAAATACCCGCATGGCGGGAGATTTTTTTTCGACAAAGGACTTATCCTGTATGACAGGAAGAAGATGTAATGACTCATGTGTTTTTATATCGACCGCACACTTTATGTGTCATAGTTACAAAGCACTTAATGAGTCAAAAGAGAATAAAGTTACAAATGAACCTAAAGATAAAAATGTTATGCAAGTGTGACTTGCAGTACCATTGAGAAAGAACTCTTGTGAGTTTTGAAAAGGGAATGAGGAAAAAAGTACTCCCATACGTTAAAAGATAACTTCATATTGAATAAAGCAGATAATCAAAATTTCGAAATTGTGGCAAAAAGGTTCTTGCCACATTTCGAGGGGGAGATAGAGAATGTTCCAGAATAAACTCCCCTATACTTCAGATAATGTGATGCATATTATGCATCTAAGTGATCTATGATGAATTGTGATCGTCTGGGGAGTACGACGGTCATAATAATGATACCCCTAAAGTAAAGAGATAGATTTATTCCTATATCTTTTACAGCTCCGAAAAGAGACTAAGGACGGTACTCAAAATGCCATAAAGAAGACAGATTGACAGGTCAACATAATAAACCCAAATAAAAAGGATTAAGGATACACCATTATGGAGAAAATGGAGTAATCTGGGGGAGCATGGTATGAACATACCTAATGCTCGAATAGATTTTATCTGGGGGAGCTTGTTGCTTTATAATAGAGATGAACAAGCAAACATGGATCTTGTGATTTAGGTCCTTGTAAGAGATATAGCAATAGAAGACTACAGAATTAATTGCCTCTAGGCAATGACAGAACAACAACATCCCCATATGAGAAAAACAGATGACTATAAAGTCTATATCAGAGAAATTTAAATGAAGGTTGATCCCACCTCATTTATAGAAATTATAAACAACGCTGAATTGATTTTGACAAGTGTCTACTTGTCTTAATGATTAGAGACTATGTGAATCCCGACGATGTTTGGGACTCATAAGTAATTTCCAATGGAGCCAAAATAGTAGGCTATAAAGGGTCTACAACGCCAATTTGACTCGAAAGGAAATATGTAAAAAGGGATTTTAAATCGAAAGTTTTGCGCTAAGAGAATAAACAGATTATAATGAGTGATAATGGCACATAATGATCCGAGTTACATCAGATGAAAGTAAAGAACACAAGTGATCTTACGGACTAGAGCAAGTATCTAGAATCAGAAGTTATTTTGGGTTAAAGAGAATGAGAGGACAATCTTTTTTCTACAAACTTATAGAATGGGAAATTCATTCCCTAATCCTGTGTATGTGGATGATATCCTACTTGCTAGTGGTGATGTCAATCTACTACCGGCAGAGAAAAGAAGTTCTTGTCCTCAAAAGAGTATTCTTGATAGAGTGTCTCTCGTTAAAAGTATCGAGATTTACTAAGAAAAGTAGAAAAGCGGTATTAGTAATATCGCATGGACAAGGGTAATAGAATTGGGAACTTTAGTGTTCTTATAGAAAAGCGGTATTAGTAGAAAAGAAGAAGTCTCTAAAGCATGCATGTCGAGAAAATCTATGCCTGTTCTTATTGTCAAGGGTAATAGAATTGGGAACTTTAGTGTTCCAAGAGATAACATAGAACGAATCAAATGGATATGGTACCATATGCTTCAGCTGTTGGAAACTCAATATTACCCTGACAGTTCACATATTCTTGTTGTTTTGGCAATGTCCTATCCAGATATAGATCACTGGAATGGAATCAAAGATATCGGCCTCATGCTACAAGAAACAGAGTGCTCTCAAAAGGTGGTGAGTACAAAGATAGATCTATAAATGTGCTCTCAAAAGGTTGTGAGCACAAAGAAAGAATTTGTGAAATGTATAGCGAAATCCACAATTGTCGCTAAATTTCACATTTGGAGTTTTTGTGTGGAAAAGCTCCAGAGAATGAAATGATTGGCATCAGTGTGATGTAAAGACATGTTATAGCATGATATAAGGCCGAGGGATAGGCAAAATGGTTAAGGAAACCTGTACCCGGAATTGATAATGGTTGACAACAGCAATAACCATTAAGTAATTCACTCCTAAGACAACGAGTCAAGTGTGGTGCCAAACACATTGACACAGAGTTATACGTTGTAAAGGAGAAAGTCCGGAATTATGTTGAAATGCTTGGAGCGTAAGAGGAACATATAAAAGAAACACATAAGTGTTCGCAGATCTGCTAATTAAAGGCTTACCGCCCAGTGTGTTTTGGAGAACACATAGTCGACATGGGTTTTATGGTATAGTCTATATGATTTCCGGACAATAAAGAGGCCCAAAAGTTTAAAGAATCTATTTCAAAACAGAGACGTATATTGTAGCTGTCTGATTCTATCGGCAATGAGCTGTGACGATGAAACATGCTCTATGTACTGATCCGTGATGAAACAAGTAAAGTATAAAGTATAAAGTTAAAAGTGAAAGTGAGATCAAGGGGGAGAATGTTAGATTGATCTCAATTGACCGAGTCCAACGGCTCGATCAACTCCTTGATTAGCGCCCTGATCGGGGGCGCCCGGCCCTTAATGGTCGGTGGGCCCCTGTGACCTGCGGCTATATAAAGAGGTGGGGGACTGGTAGCACGCGTGATGATGTTAGCCGCTGTGCCAGACCCCCCACCGACACCCCTACCGATCTAGGGAGCCCGCAGTGCTCACAGGAAGCACCACCACCGCCACTGCCTACCCAATGGCATCACCGCCTCCGTCCACCTTTAACGGAGCCTCGAGCGTCTCCCCGCAAGGAGAAGGTACAACTCCTCCTCCCGATCTCGTATCTATCCGAATTGATCTAGCCTAGTGATCCAACAAAGTTAACAGTATGCCTACTTACAAACTCAATTGGATCAAAAAGATTCAAGTTAAAAGTTCAAAGAATGCATCAAACAAAATGGGACAGAATCTGTCCAGAAAAACAGCAGCAGCAAAACGTATTTTTCTACCCTAATTAATTATGTCGAAAAATTCTGAAAAAATTCATGCTTACAGAAGATGAAAAGTTTCAACTACAGTTCAAATATCAGCTCATTCGGAGTTACATAATAGGAATTAAAAATCATATCGTGCATAGATTCGTGCTGGAATAAAATCTCCGAATGCAAATAGCAACTTTTTTCAAACCAAAATAGGTAAAACTTGGCACTTTATTAAAAATTTCAGAAGCAAAAATAAAAACTAAGTCTCTTGTTACAGCAGGAGGACACAAAGAAAATCAAAAATAAAAACAACCGGGTTGCCTCCCGTAAAGCGCTTTCTTTATAGCCATGTAGCTAGGCTTCTTACTTGATATTTATTGTGGACGAAGCTCATGAGGGAGCTTGAACTTTGATGTGTCCCTCTTCCTTGGGAAGTGTTCCATGCACTTCTTGTGTGGAAACTGAAACTTCATATTCCCTTCTTTTGAATCAATGATAGCACCTATGGTACGAAGAAAAGGTCTTCCAAGAATAATTGGACTAGAAGTTTTATTCCCCATATCCAAGATTAGAAAATCAACAGGCACAAATGTCATATGCAACTCTACCATAACATCACTTACTTTTCCTAAAGCATGTTTAATGGAATCATCAGCAAGTGCAAGTTCAATAGAGCATTTTTCAAGATTCTTTAATTCAATAACTTCATATAATTCTTTAGATAAAACAGAGACACTAGATCCTAGATCTAATATAGCATGGCGTGTCTCTTTTCCAATGGTTACTAATACTTTGGGAATCCATATATCCCCAAGCTTAGGTGGTATCATAGCTTCATGGTTGTACGTAGCAATCTTTTCTTTTAAAACATGATTAGCAATATAAGAACCAAAACCTGCTTGGTTAACATTGATGGAATGATCACTTGCAAATTTTTGTAAGATAGATATTAGTTCATGTAAGCTACAATTCTCTAAGTCAAGTAATGGTTCCTTGACTTCACTACGCATTTTAACTTCCTCAATTTTTCTTCCCCTATCATATAGATTAAATATTTCATGACGGTCATCAAAAACATCTTCTGGTACTTGGGCTTTTTCTAAACTTTCTTTAATTTTCACTTCCAAAAGCAAGCCATCAAGTAGAATATGAGTGTTAGCAGCAGTAGTATTCATAAAAGAACCCCCACATTCATTATCCAAAAAGACTCTAGAGGTTTCAGACAATCCTCTATAAAATATATGCATGAGCATCTAAGGCTTTTCCAGCTAGGGAGTAGGGGAAAAGCTTAACTTTAATCATATTAACATTGGCATGGTTCAAATTTAACACTTTGCATCTTTCATTAAACTTCTTAAGATGAAGTATAGGATCTTCCTTGGGTTTCCCATAAAAACGGTGTTCATAAATCATTTTAGTGATATTATGATCTACTTCAAATTTTTCAACAGGGATATTCATATTTTGAGGAAAGTTCTTAACACTAAATGACCAAAAGGTTCTCTTTTCCATTATGCAAGTTTTTATGTGTTTTTTTAATTTTTTATGCAAAACAGAAATAAAATGCAAACCGAAATATAAATATGATATGCAAGACAATACAAAACAAAATAAAATGCTTTTAAGGTAAAGATGGATAAGATGATGCTCACGTAGGTGCAACCTCCCCAAGCTTAGGTGTTTGCACAAGTTGGTGATGAAGTTGACTTTGTTGTGAGATACCCTTGGATGAACCTTTACAGCAATGATTCCCCGGCAACGGCGCCAGAAAACTGTCATGATGGCCCTTGACGTAGTTACCTGCGTCAAAAGAATATGGGTTAGGTTGAGACTCCAAGTGCAGAGTGTGTAGTATAGGAAAGATGGTTTTCCCCACGAGGGTGACTCGAGGGTTTAATATCGAACTCTCGGGGAATCAGTAGTGAAAGATTTTATCTTCTTATCCTTCTCTTGAAAACCTACAAAACAAAGTAAATTGTTTGTGCCCTCAACCTCACCAAGTGGTTGTCAAGCACAAGGTGTGAGAATGATATCAAAATAAAATGAATGCAAAACAGTAAATAAATATGCAATGATGATAAATAAATATGCAAGGATGGTGGAAACAATGATGGATGATATTTTTGGGTTTTGTATTGTGAATGCAAGATGTAAAAGTGTTTTTGTATTTTCGGATTTTTAAATGACAGAGAATGGAAAGTGGATAAAAGTTGTTGGAAAGGTGTTTCTTATGATTAAAAATGGACCAGGGTTCATGGTTTCACAAATGCACTCTCTTTTTAATAAAGTGGTAGACAATGGAACAATAGAATTGACATATGAGATTGCAACAAAAAGGTGTCATGACAAGTTACTAATTATATGGGTATCACGTCCTAACATAGAGATCTTTTGTTTATTAATCTCTCTTATACTCCACCAAGATGCGAACTAAATCATAACACCTTAGTAATTAAGATAAATCAGAGCATAGTATTAAGTATCATGACATGAAGTTAAAATAAGAACATGTTAGATCTAGTCATGGAGTAGTGGCAATGGTCACACCCACATCTCTGGTAGCAAGGTATTTTTCTTTATCCCTAGTGAGGCAACAAAGTAAGGTAAAAACCCAAGTGGATCGCGGAACGTTCTCTCACGTTCACCGCACTAGCCACCCCCCGTTACTCCAACTAATGCACACGTTCTCCCTCACACGCTCTCATACACATGCTTGATCATAACAAGTACACAAGAACAGGGTACATTATATGCATCTACTTTCATAACTGAAACAAAACTATTGCAATCTCAAACATATATTAACTCATAAAAAGATCCACCACAAAGGTATTACATAGATGACCGTAATCATGTTCAGCAGCTCATACGGTACTAATTAGTGAAGTTCAAGAGAGGAGAGATACATAAGTTACTTCCACAAACCCATAGTCCAGGGGTGGACTACTCCCTCTTCATCATGGAGACGGTGGAGAAGTCGTTGGAGAAGATGGAGACCACACCGGCAGCGCCCCACCGGAGTTTTCCCCCTCTAATCTGCAACTCCAGGTCTTTCTTTCGTGGTTTCTGTGTTTGTGCGGTGCTCCTTTTAGAAGGGCGTCGGAGACTATTTTTATAGTCATTTTTAGGTCAAGACGGAGGCTTGGGAAAAAAGATCGACGGCAACGGAGCCACGAGGGCCCAGATGGTGGGTCCCACGCGGCCAAGGAATCTGGCCGCGTGGGCCCCCCTCTTCTAGCCCTCGGTCCTCCGTTTGTTCGCTTCCTTCGCTCCCACGCTTTGTTCCTTCCAAAAACTGATGCTCGTAAATTATTAGGTCATTTGGACGTCGTTTGGGTCCCTGAAACATCAAAATATAGAAAATAGGGTTTTCTGCCTGTGCAGGGTTAATTCCAGAAAAATAGGGAAACAATGAAATATTCCCAAAATCAATATAAAACAATGATATAACCCTTATATGATGCAAATATGATTGAAATATAAGTAATATAATGCAAAGTTCATGTATGCATTTTACATGCATCACCCGCGGACCAGCTGTTCGTCCGCGCGCCATCGCCCAAAGAGGTACTCCCTGAACCTCACGCCAATGAGCGAGTTTGCTTTGCGGAGTTTTTGCCTCGGGGATTTGCGTTTCCCCTCCATGACTTTGTTCGTGGTTTGATGTATGCCTATGGGGTGCAAATTCATGATTTCACCCCGAACATCATACTGCACATTGCCTGCTTCATGGTTTTGTGCGAGTGCTTCTTGGGGTGTCCCCTAGCTGGGCCTTATGGAAGTCAATCTTCCTCGTCCGGCCGAACAACAGAGGCGGCCGCACTTACTCTGTTGGCGGCTGCGGGATTCAAGTACGCAGTGACACACGCTACTTTGCCCTGATGCCAGTCGATTCGGTGCAAGGTTAGAGGAAGAGATGGTTCTACGTCCGCGTAGACCAGGAAGGAGTCCTAGAATTTTCGACTGCCAAGTCTATTGTGAGGACAAATGCCTGGGACCATCAACTGACGAGTGCGGAGGAGGCGGAGGCGGCGCCCCTTTTGGGCAAGATTGACGAACTGCTTGGCAGCATGACTGGTGTGCACTTGATTGCCACCTTTGTGAAGATGCGAGTCTGGCCACTCCGAGCTCGAGCCCACCCGATGTGGGCTTATGAAGGTGTGCTCGACTCCAGTCGAATGAGCACAGAGGAGCTGTCGAAGAACGAGCTGGTGGCGCATGTGAGATCCATCACCAGCCTCAGGTCAAGCGACTGCTGCAACGTCGACTGCCCTGTCACTCCTTATGGGGTCGAAAAGCCTTTGGAAGAGGTTTGTGAACGATCGAGTTTATTATCTCCTAGCTTTGCAATTTTATTGTGCATCTTTGCAACTTTCGACTGCTGTATTTGGTATGCAGGGCCATTCGACTGTGTCAACCCTTCCTCCTCTTCCTGAGGATGGCCCAACTCATGAGACGGAGGTGCAAACGGTAGAAACGAAGGGAGGGGATGAATCGCCTCTACCTTCGGCTACCACATCTCCTATGGAAGAGGTCGAAGAGGAAGAAGCAGAAGAAGTACAGGCCGAGGAGCCTGCTACGACTGATCATGTGAGCGAGGTTCCCACTCGCAAGCGTCGTCGGGTGGCCCGAGGTTTGTCTTCTTCCATGAGTTCACCCGCGAAGGAGTCAGATGTGAAGGATGACGGAGACTCGGGCTCGTCTCCTTCTGCCACAGCTGCTCCTTTGAATGTGAGCCCATTGAGCTCAGCTCCTCCTCCCAAGTCGGGTGAGGAGCTGCTTTTTGGAGATCCAAATTTTGACAACCTTGATAGCAAGGAGGAAGAAGAGCACATGTTTGCTCCTGCGCTTTTTGTACTAAGGTTTTTGTTGGTTGATATTTGTGCTTATGTTGTATTTCTTCTGTCACTCACAGTGCTGAGACTGTGCGTCCTCTGACTCCTCCAGCCGACAAAATTTTGACCACTGAGCACCCGGACGTCTCTCTTGTTGCTCCTGAGATCGTTCAATCAGTAGCCACGGCTACTGCCATTGAAACGGCCAAGGCTACGAGTGCTGCAACTCCGGAGGTCGGAACATCTGCTTCGAAGCCTGCGCCCTGGACTGAACACGTAAGTGTCTTTTGCCAAGTCCGCATACGGTATTTGTTATGTATAACTTATGCTGGTTTCATGTGCTTGTAGCCTTACTACCTCAACCTGGTAGAATCGGGCAAAGCTTTTGTCCAGATGGAGCAGGAGAGAAACACTTTACGCGCTAACCTAGAACAGCTCACCCGTAAGTGTATTCGCTGCCTCCGAATCTCTCTTTTGCTGTCTTTTAATTTACTGACTTTGAGTTATGCCTTCCGGATCCAGGTGACAAGAAATCGGCTGAGGATCGGGTGAAAGAGCAAGAGGATGCACTCGCCAAGCAGCGTGCTGAGTCGAAGAAGGCTTCGGATGATGCCAAGGACTCCGCTGCCTTGCGCGAGAAAGAGTATGCTGAGCGACTGGCTGGCCTTGCGCAGAATGTGGGAGGTAAGTAGCTATCTCTTTGCATGCTTCTCGTGTACCCGTTGGGTATTATGTACTAATATTTGCTCTTTCTGGTATTTGTTGTAGAGGTGATTGGTGTGCCAGCACCTACCGACATGGTCAGTGAAGATTTATCACTCGACCAGGTTATAGGTGACCTCGGCGCTACATTTGTCTAGGCGAAGGACGCTCTTGCCAAGTCTACCAGCACCCTCGGCGCCGTACACCAGAACGTGCTTCCACTAAAGGAGGTGTCGTCGACTGCTGATGGCTTCGCTGACGTGCTTGGACCGGGTGTCGTGGGTTTGTCACGTCAGATGTCATGGATGACTTCGTAGGTGTGGGATTGCGCGGATCAATCGTCTCCGAGCTAAGGATCACAGGGCACGAGGAAGACAATTTTTTTACCCAGGTTCGGCCCCTTGATGCGAGGTAAAAACCTACGTCCTTCCTATCCTAGATTGGTATTGATATGAATATGGTGTTACAAGGGGTTGGCGATCGATGTGTCGAGTCGCCTATCTCTGGATGTATGAGAGCTTGATAGCCTTTTTGCTTAGGGTTCTACGTACTTGGAGTCCACCTTATAAAGACGATGGCTCACAAGGTTACAAGGAAACTTCTATATCAAGGAAAGTATCCTACTTGGAGACTAAGTAATGTAATTTCGTGTCTTCCAAGTTATGTCTTCTCCGGTCTTCTAGATACTTTTTCTTTTATCATGTTGCGACTCTTTGTATCGGCCCATCTCCTTGTAAGCCCATTGATGAGGCGGTCATCAACATTATAAGCCGCATTACACTTGTGGGCCGCGGGTTAATCTATTTATCATTCCCCCGACATTAGCCCCCGAGCTTCCGGGTGATTCGTAGAGTCAGGCGGAAGATCTTGACTTGATGATGATGATGATGATGATGATGATGATGATGATGATGATGATGATGATGATGATGTTGTCGGCTTGCGTATGTAGAGCTTGGCGACTCGCTGGTGTTGAGTCGCAAGTATTGCGGCTCATTGAACTATGAGTCGCTGATATGGTGTCGCAGGCATTTGAAGCCGGCAAAATCTTGCTGGAACAACCGAGTTGATGCAGAGGCTGCCATGCTAAAAATGACTGGATAGGCGTATTAGCTGCTGCAATCCCGGGATCATGCCAGGGAGTCGATGTCTTGTTAAGCCGCATCCTTTGTCTTGAATAGAGTACGCCAAGGTGTGCGTGTACTAGTAGCCACGATAGCTAGTCTTGCTTGATCTTTCCTTTTCTTTCTTTCTTCCTTGTATACGTGAGGATAGGATACCATATTCATATCAATACCAATCTAGGATAGGAAGGACGTAGGTTTTTACCTCGCATCGAGGGGCCGAACCTGGGTAAAAAACATTGTCTTCCTCGTGCCCTGTGATCCTTAGCTCGGAGACGATTGATCCGCGCAATCCCACACCTACGAAGTCATCCATGACATCTGACGTGACAAACCCACGACACCCGGTCCAAGCACGTCAGCGAAGCCATCAGCAGTCGACGACACCTCCTTTAGTGGAAGCACGTTCTGGTGTACGGCGCCGAGGGTGCTGGTAGACTTGGCAAGAGTGTCCTTCGCCTAGACAAATGTAGCGCCGAGGTCACCTATAACCTGGTCGAGTGATAAATCTTCACTGACCATGTCGGTAGGTGCTGGCACACCAATCGCCTCTACAACAAATACCAGAAAGAGCAAATATTATTACATAATACCCAACGGTACACGAGAAGCATGCAAAGAGATAGCTACTTACCTCCCACATTCTGCGCAAGGCCAGCCAGTCGCTCAGCATACTCTTTCTCGCGCAAGGCAGCGGAGTCCTTGGCATCATCCGAAGCCTTGTAAGCCCATTGATGAGGCGGTCATCAACATTATAAGCCGCATTACACTTGTGGGCCGCGGGTTAATCTATTTATCATTCCCCCGACATTAACCCCCGAGCTTCCGGGTGATTCGTAGAGTCAGGCGGAAGATCTTGACTTGATGATGATGATGATGATGATGATGATGTTGTCGGCTTGCGTATGTAGAGCTTGGCGACTCGCTGGTGTTGAGTCACAAGTATTGCGGCTCATTGAACTATGAGTCGCTGATATGGTGTCGCAGGCATTTGAAGCCGGCAAAATCTTGCTGGAACAACCGAGTTGATGCAGAGGCTGCCATGCTAAAAATGACTGGATAGGCGTATTAGCTGCTGCAATCCCGGGATCATGCCAGGGAGTCGATGTCTTGTTAAGCTGCATCCTTTGTCTTGAATAGAGTACGCCAAGGTGTGCGTGTACTAGTAGCCACGATAGCTAGTCTTGACTGATCTTTCCTTTTCTTTCTTTCTTCCTTGTATACGTGAGCCAAAGATAGCTTCACGTATGTAGCTAGATGACAAGATGCATGCATGGGTTGGTATACTTGCCGTGAAATCCATGTACGAGGCTTCCTCACTTGCTATTAGAACAATTCCGTCTGGTCGCATTGGAGCTGCAGAATCGCGGCAAGTATCCCACGAAAATTATACAAATATCGGCGAAGCCTTTGGTGAAAACCACCTTTTACTGCTGGATGTGAGACTTAGCTGAAATCATAAGAATAATAACTTATGAACATCAAGATATATTAGCCAAATGTGTATAAGATGCTGAGCCATAGACATCAAAGCAGAAAAGCCATATGCATAAATAAGCTGGTCAGTCATTAGAGTAATAATCTGTCATGTTATCATGACAAGCCATCTGAACGCATGTTGAAACATGGCGGCTCAAGGGCATATAGCACAACCTGTATTTAAAATTTTGCGAGTCGCTAATTTGACTCGCAGATGTATATATATTTTTTCATGTGCTGCAAAAGATGAGATATGCATATAAACATGATATGTGAATATAATAAAGACCGCCAGATACTGGTGGATGTGTAGCCCCCGAGGGCCGAGTTGTATGCATGATCATGCTGCTCGGGACTCAAAAATATCTCAAGTTAGACAAAAATTTAATTGTCCTATCCCCTGGGCATTAAGCAGGCATGATTTCATTATCCTGCTTGATGGCAGATCGTCGCAATTTGATCCTGCAATAGATTGAGCAAATATTGTTGACACAAGTAAACAATAATATTTGGAGTAGGGCAAAGCCGCATATAAACTCCAAATTGTGAAATATTAGTTTACCTGCTAGGAAAAAGATAATCCCAGCCAAAACTCTAGATATAAATTAAGGAATCATCCTTAAAAATTCCGCGTGATGTGGCTGAAATTAAATAAATGATGTTGGCTTGTACAGCCGATATCAGGATATGATCATCCCAATCATTAAAAATATGGTCATGTCAACTCAAATTCATATAGCCAAGTTATAGGTTCCTGTTAAATCAAAAGGCAAAGCCCCCAAGGAAGTAATGATGATAACTTGATGATAATATGTTAGCTTTGGCGGCTGGTAATAATTATGATAAAAAGTTAGTACTCTGCGTGATAGCAAGTTGTAACCTCCATGATAGCATATTGTAATCTGCATAATAGCAAATGATATTCTGCATGAGAGCAAATGATATTTTCCATAATAGCAAATTGTATTTTGCATGATAGAAAATGGTTGCATGATAGCAAATTGTATTTTGCATGATAGCAAATGGTTGCATGATAGCAAATTGTACGATGCATGATAGCATATGGTACTTGACTCAGTATTTCCTAGATCTAATGTGTGTTCAGGGTCGAGAACGGCCATGATAGGCAGCCATGATAGGCATTCAGACTCGATTGACGCCACACGCGGGTACTTTAGCCCTTCTGAATTATCTCTATTACCGTTAAGTAGGTCTTCGCGCGGCTCAGTATTTCCCAGGTAAAAACACGTGTTCAGGGTCGAGAGCGGCCATGATAGGCAATCAAGCTCGATTGACGCCGCGCCCTAGTACTTTGGCCGCATAGTGCAAAGATACTTCTGACTTAAGGCGAGTATAACCAGAATAATTTGCCACAAAGAGCGATTCCACGAGAATAAGCCGAGCTTATAAAGCTACACAACACCCATGAAACCCAGAGATTAGTGAAAATAAAGACTCAGCGGCTCATATTGAGGCGAAATGACAAACCCTCAGATACCGGTGGTGCCCGCTTTATTTCACAATCCTGAAGTACGATCGCACGTAGGCGGCGATCGATTTTTGATATAATCGGCTGTAATAGCCGTGACGAGATCTAATTAGCTTTGAATGTGATAACACGGGTCACTGATTTGACCCAAAAATTGATATAACGAGTCACCTGTTTAACTCAAATATCGATAATGATTTGTTAGGGATTCATAAACTGATGTAATGATGAGCTGTATGTGACTCATAAAATGGTATGGGGGTAAATCACTAGGTGATTCATAAATAATATGATAATGAGTTGATGATGACTCATAAAATGATATGAAGATAAGTCATGAAATGACACATATAATGATAAGTCATGGACTGATGCAAAGATAAATCATTAAATGATATAGCGAGTGCTCAAATACCAACACTTGAACATGTAATGGTGATCTTTATAGGTGCAAATAAATTTATTATCATGCGATAGTACAAGCTGTAGAGAGCTAGACTTTGATAAATGTAATGCGAGTTATGAGAACTCTAATTTGATAAACGCATTGCGGGTTGTATGAAACCCGGCTTTGAGAACTGGATATAACTAAATCTCAAAAACTGATATGAATTAAAGTCCGCGACATGATATAATTTAAATCGCAAAGACATTAATAAAAGGCATAATAACCTAGATATGCAGCCCCCGAGATAAACTCGAAGGTGAGTTTAAACTTATTGATGAAAGTAAAAGGCTGTGAAAGTTGAGTATAATAGCGACTTAGCTTGTTTTTATCGCCCATTGTTGATACTGCAGTGTAAGGCGCGGACCATCGTTGGAGTTGGCTGATTTGGAGCCGTCACCGCTACCGATCATAGTTGCGTTGTTGAACCGGAGGTATGTCTTTGTCCAGCTTATCAGATTGTTAAGTCGCAGCGCCATGTTGCACAGCCAAAGTCGAAAGTAATCCTTGGATTTGGTGATGATCGCAATTTATTCAGGCTGCCTTTAAGCTGTCCGCACCTTCGAAAGAATTTCTTCTCATGTGACTTCCCTTGAGCTGCATGCATGTGCAAGAAAAAAGGTAGTCCAGTTTTTCTCTTTATCTATCAGCCCACGCAAGCCATCCATATTTTCTTTTTTTCATTTATTGATTACTTTCCTCATCAAGCCTTCATTCATGGCGACGGAAGTTTGCCATTGACTTTCTTCCACTGGCTGGGCTGTAGTCTAACTTTGGACTTGTTGGTATGGAACCGAATCATCGTAATTAACAAACCCGGCTGTCAACAAAATTCTTGCCCAACTTATGGCATCATGATTTGGATCACAAGACGGGATGTGCCTGATGTCGCCAGGAAATCTTCTGTTTACCCATTTTGTACGGGGAATAAAATAGATGTAGAGCTCTCCGCGTCCTTTTTGTTGTAGCATACTGAGTCGCCTGAGCTGATGCTTGATGTGGTGACGACGCGAAACCGCCGTTTGGATCAAATTGTTCTGCCACATCTTTTTCATTATATGTCGGATCGTTAAAGAGTTTGCTGAGTTGGTGATGCGACCTGATGCCTGACCCACGGCTGCCGTGGCAATGTTGGTGTAGGACCTCGAGCGTCGTTGCTTGATGCTTTCTTCTTCTTCGATGTATTTTGAGCACACGCCGAGTCCAATCTTGACGCGGTACAGCGAAATCAAATGACGTAGGCAACCGATTTTGGCTGGTGTGTTTCAAGGCACGGCGCATCACGGCGAGTCAGCGGAAGTGAAAGATGATTGTTGGCGCAGCTGACTGTGATGTGATGAGGTTAGCACCGTCCGCAGCGGTGAGCCGCGATGAAATAAAAGTCGCCTGGAGCGAGTCGCTGATATGGGAGTCGCATCATGTAGTTGCGACTCATCTCGTTGTCTTCTTCTTTTTCCAAAGCAGGTAGCAGATGCCTCGGAACAGGTCGTCATGCAACGTACTCCCTCCGTTCTAAATTAATTGACATCTATTTATCCAAATGTGGATGTATCTATACTTATAACATGTCTAGATACATCCACATGTGGACAAATGGAAGTCAAATAATTTAGAACGGAGGGAGTAGTAAGTAGTAACAGCCAAGGACGCGAATCACTTTTTTCCTTCCTTATTAAGTATTTTCTTCGATCCATGCGATCCAAAGTGGTACGCAATCCTTTACCGATTCGAATTGATCCTTGCATGCACGTCGGTACTGGTTCAAGGCCCCTTTTTTCTTCTTTTTCCATCGTACGTGACATGGTCGCGTGTACCGACTCAAACTATATCTCCTGGTTTGATCTGCGTCGCTTTTTCTCTTGCGGATCGGCCGGTTTCCAAGCCCCAGCTTTTATTGGACTTCCGATTGGATCACACGGGAGCCGAACAACTTGGATCTGATCGATCTGGTCAGCAGCACGCGAGAAAGATGTTGATGTCGCCAGATTCGCGAACTCGCCTGGTTATAAAACTTCCTGGAGTGCGCGAGTCGCTAACAGAGATCTAACCATTGGAAATGTCTCAAATTTCTTGTAGGGCTTCAGGATTGTATTCCGCAGGTTTTCACCGGAGGGATCTTCGAATTGATGTCCGAACCGACCTTGATAATTATTTTCCCAAGGTCGCGCGGAGTTCCGCCAGGTTTCGACAGACCTTCAGTGTTTGAGTCGGCCACAGAGATCTAACCGTTGGAATCTGATAGGCTTTTAACAGCTGCTAGGAAACTCGATTGCGCATAGTTCCACCGAAGGGATCGTCAAGATGAGTACTGAGTCGCCGTCGGGGCCGGTCGCAGCACAGACGTTGTCTGCTGCCCTTGACGTAGATTTTGATATCGCCGAGCTTGAAACGGCACGTCAATGAAGTTGCTGAAATTGTTGAAGTCGCCGTGCTTGAATCGGCGACGAGATCCTCCGTCCCTGGCACAGATCCAGCGCGGAACATGAAGCTCTTGACCGCAGGCCCCACGGTGGGCACCAACTGTGGTGGGTTTGTCACGTCAGATGTCATGGATGACTTCGTAGGTGTGGGATTGCGCGGATCAATCGTCTCCGAGCTAAGGATCGCAGGGCACAAGGAAAACAATGTTTTTTACCCAGGTTCGGCCCCTCAATGCGAGGTAAAGACCTACGTCCTGCCTATTCTAGATTGGTATTGATATGAATATGGTGTTACAAGGGGTTGGCGATCGATGTGTCGAGTCGCCTATCTCTGGATGTATGAGAGCTTGATAGCCTTTTTGCTTAGGGTTCTACGTACTTGGAGTCCACCTTATAAAGACGATGGCTCGCAAGGTTACAAGGAAACTTCTATATTAAGGAAAGTATCCTACTTGGAGACTAAGTAATGTAATTTGGTGTCTTCCAAGTTATGTCTTCTCCGGTCTTCTAGATCCTTTTTCTTTTATCACGTTGCGACTCTTTGTATTGGCCCATCTCCTTGTAAGCCCATTGATGAGGCGGTCATGAACATTATAAGCCGCATTACACTTGTGGGCCGCGGGTTAATCTATTTATCATTCCCCCAACACCGGGGACCTCGACCATGGCGAGCTTTGCTCGCGCTCTCACGATACGTGGCTCGGAGTCCACCCTCAAGCTCATTTTGGGTCATGCAATAAAGGGTGACTTCGAAGCGGCCATGTCTGACTTCTCTCGAAAGCCCGGTGGGAAGCCTATGTCTCTGAAGGCCGTTAGCGAGCTAGCCGCTCGACTGGCCAACATGTTCATAGCCACTATGGAGCGATGAGCGGCGGAAGTGGCCACTCGCGAGAGTAGGGCTAGGTCGGAGTCCGTGTCCGAGAGATAGGGTAGCCGAACCCTTACTTATGTTGTGTAATTAAGCTTGATGACAACGCGAGTATGCGTATGCTTTTGCTACACTTGTATGGATTTGGTTCCTTGTTGTGTTTTCGCCTGTAAGGATATGTGCTGTTGCTTGCCTGAGTTTTGCGATGCATCTCCCATATCTGACATGAGATTTTTATGATGGTTGGAACAGCCACGGGCAGCCGCTACTTCGGCTGGTTCGTCGCGACCTCGTGCTTCCACCCGATCTCGACCTCAAGTGGCGAATGATGCCACAGTAATGCGTTATATGAAAGCTCGAGTCGTGAAACTGGAGCAAGAGTTGAGGAGTGCCCAGAGCGAGCTGGATAGGATGAGGGCGAGGCCTGCTTTACCCACTCAGTGAGAGGAGTATGTGCTTGGCGAGATGGAGATCGTGAACAGACAACTCGAGTGTAAGCATGAGTGCCTTGCTCTCAAGAGTTCCTAGCCTGTCCTTTTTGTTGACCCAACGTGCGTTGTTCCAGGCTTTGTTCCATACTTCCAGGCAGAGCAAGCTCGTGTCGATGAGCAATTGAACAATGCGACTGACGAACCAACGACGGCCGTCAGCATTTTCGCTTGGATAAGAACCGAGCGCGCATACTCGCAACTCTGAAGGATTGAGTGTGGCAGAGCACTCTGCTGCTCGAGTTATGCAGGTCGGCCTTCAATCGCATCAACCAGACTCTTTTTCCGACGGGGCCGCAACCTCAAGGAATCCACGCGTTGCTCGGGCTTTTTCGGAGTGCAGGTCCTATTCGAGACTTTATCACCCAGAAGCTTGTGGATGGGGCCAACGCAACGATGACATATATCCGGAGTCAGCATCCAAATATGCAGCTACATCCACCCGTGCCTGGATCGATTTTGTCACACTCGCAACTTGACGGTATAGTCGAGTCTGCGAGGATGATGGTCGAGTGTTATCACGCTCAACTTATGGGCCCTGTTCTGCCAGTCAAGGACGAACCGGAAGATTAGGGTATTTCTGTATAGGGGACAGCCCCCGAGTGTAAATTTGCCACTTGTACGTAGTGTATATTTGTTTATGTGTATGTATGCAGCCCCCGAGTGTATCGAGTGGGGTTTATGAAAAACACTTAGAGTATGGAACATAAATCACACAGCCCCCGAGTGTTCGAGTGAGGCTATGAATTTTTGCGATATTTGAAGGTTCAACTCAAGATTTTAGGCTCAGCCCCCGAGTAGTTGAGTGGGGTTGAGCAACTTTTTCGTTTACGTATGATTTTTATGACCCAGCCCCCGATCATTCGAGTGCGGCTGGGGTATTATGTTTGAAGAAGAAGGAGCGAAAGCTCATGCTTTGAGATAGCGCAGCCCCCGAGTATTCGGGTGAGGCTAAGTTTGTGTGAATAAGTTATGCGAGTAGTAAGCAGGAAGAAATATGAGGAATCATTGATTATATTCCATTTTTGAATGTTAAGCTGCAGGCCGGCTCATTAAAAACCTTCCAGTCCCCGTAGGTACCCTGGTAAGGAAAAGAGCGCGTCTGAAACCTGCAGCCATCCGACATATGTGCCTATTACATTGTGCGACTGAGCAATCTAAGCATAGAAACGGCGCAGCTGCGCAACGTTCCAAGGATTGTGCGAGAGTTCGCTTGTCTTCGTGTGCTTCAGTCTGTATGCTCCACCACCAAAGACCTTGGTGATGATGAAGGGTCCTTCCCATGGAGAAGCGAGTTTGTGCACCTTCTTTAGCTTCAGTCGAAGTACCAGGTCGCCAACCTCGAAGGACCTGGTGCCCAGTCGACGGCTATGGTAGTTGCGGAGGTCTTGCTGATAGACAGCTGTGCGTGCTAGCGCTGTGTCACGTGCTTCTTCGAGCAAGTCGACTGCATCTTTGAGTGCTTCATCTGCATCTTCTTCGTTGCATGCTTCGACTCTTGGCGCATTGAATCTTACATCTGATGGCATGATTGCCTCTGCGCCGTAGACCATGAAAAATGGGGTGAACTGTGTTGAAGCGTTAGGAGTTGTGCGTAGGCTCCATAGCACAGATGGGAGTTCTTCGACCCAAGCACCCACGGCTCTTTTGAGTGGCACCAGGAGGCGTTTCTTGATTCCGCTCGTCACGAGTCCATTGGCTTTTTCGACTTGTCCATTGGACTGTGGGTGTGCCACGGATGCATAGTTGAGCGTGATGTGCTGCTCCTTGCAGAAGGATCGGAACTCTTCAGCCGTGAAGTTTGTACCGTTATCAGTGATGATGCTGCTTGGTACACTGAAACGGTATATGATGGATTTTATGAAATTGACTGATGTAGTGACAGTCGAACTTGTGATAGGGACTGTTTCAATCTACTTGGTGAACTTGTCGACCACCACCAGAAGGTGAGTATGCCCTCCATGGGAGGATTTTTTGAGTGGCCCGACCATATCCAGCCCCCACTGGGCGAAGGGTCAGGCCAGTGGTATTGTCTTCAACGCCGATTCGGGTGCATGCGGCTTTGTTGCGAATTTTTGACAGCCGATGCACCTTTTGACTATGTCCTCCTCGTCTTTGAGTGCTGTGGGCCAGTAAAAGACTGTGCGAAAGGTTTTGGCTACGAGTGATCGACTGCTGGCGTGATGCCCACGGGTACATGCATGAATATCACGAAGGATGGCCTGGCCATCTTCGAATGCTATGCATCGTTGGAACATACCTGATATGCTGCGCTTGTATAGTTCGCTGTTGATGACAGTGTATGCTTTAGATCTTCGAGTGACGCGTCTTGATTCTGTTATGTCTTCAGGTACCTCGCCGCGGAGTATGTATGCGAGGAAAGGTTGATTCCAAGTTGGCTCAATGATGAGTACCTCGACTGGCGGGTCCTCTGTGCTAGGTGCTTTGCTCTTGGCTGGTGCGGCTGATGTAGGAGATGTTCGTTTTTGCTTGATGGACCTGTGCTCGATGCGCTCGAGGAAGACACCAGGTGGAACTAGTGCTTTGGTCGCGCCAAGGTTGGCTAGCTTGTCTGCTTCTTCGTTGCTCTCGCGCCCTATGTGCCGCAACTCGCAGCCTTCGAAGCTGCCCTCCATTAGGTTGTACAGATCACAGTAGGCGATCATGTTATCTGCGATTGCATCGCATGCCTTCATTGTTTGCTGCACCACAAGATTCGAGTCACCATAGATCATCAGTCGAGTGCACCCGAGGGCTTTGGCCATCCGCATGCCATAGATCAGGGCCTCGTACTCTGCTTCGTTATTGGATGGTAACTCGAATCCCATCTGCAGGATATAGCGAAGCTTGTCGCTTTTGGTGATATGAGGATGACACCTACGCCTGCGCCTTCATTCTTCTTTGAGCCATCAAAGTACATAGTCCATGAGTTTGACACATCTGGTGCTCCTGGCAACTGAGCTTCAATCCACTCGGTATGGAAGTCAGGTAAGACTTATGCTTTGATGGCCTTCGGAGTAATCATACTTGATATCTCGTGGTCCTAGCTCGATGAGCCATTTTGCGCCACGCCTAGTTGCGTTGGGATTTGTGAGGATTCTCCGACACTACTAGAAATCCCCATATTTCCGACGGTGGAATCTAATAACCGACGGGCCGTCAGCTAATATGCTAATAATCGACGGTGGCTACAATGGCCGACGGTCTGCAACAAACTCTCGGGTATTAGTACCAATAGCCGACAGTGTAGTACATTTTCCGACGGTGTAAACAAAACTCTCGGCTATGTGCATCAATAACCGACGGTACATTTAGAACTCTTGGTTATTACTGCAGATACCCGACGGGAAATATCAATAACTGACGGTTGAAGTTGACACTCGGTGATATGTTTGAGTTGACCAATCTTTTACATTAACATTTAAATGGTGTACGTTCCACGTGAAAAAAGTTTGGAGTATTTTGGGTTTTCTCGATGGTGGTATTCCGTGAAGTATTGAAATCAACGAATTTTTCCATCAGGGGCGTCATTTTGGGCAAAGGCGCGCGCAAGATATTGCTTTTTCGGCAAAGCGGGAATGTTTTAGGCCCAAACTACGCGCGCGCCAGACAAATTTTTCCTAAGGAGTGGTAGAAAAACCGCTCGGCCACCCACCACCACCACATCCTGCAGTAAAAATCCCACCTTCCTCGGTTCCTCCTAAACCTATCCCAAGTGTATCAAAAAAAAATATCCCAAGTGCTCCAACCTCCAAGCGGGTGCCGCCGCCGCCATCTGCTCTAGTCGCGCACATCCTCCTTCCCAACGACCCCCTCCCCTCTGAGATGCGGCCGTCCAGTACCAGAAGGAGGAGAGGATCCCTAGCCGCCGCCCCTTGATCGGGATGAGGCGCGCGGGGATTTGTCCTTTCTGCCTCCGCCGCCGCCTGGAGTCGGTCCTCTCTGCCGCCGCCTGGAGTTGGTCCTCTCTGCCGCCGCCTGGAGTCGTTCCTCTCTGCCGCCGCGCCGCCTGGAGTCGAACTTGTCTGTCGCAGCGACTCGCTTTCTCTGGTCACCACCGCCGAATCCCCCCAGCACCAGCCCTCCTCTCGGCGGCAAGGTCGAACAGTAGCACTCGAGAAGGACCAGCAGGTATCTTTGTCGGCTTGCCTTCATCTCTTCACTCCATCCCTCTTCTCAGAATATGATGTTTGGTTTCTAGCTTGCACTTTATTTTGTAGGTGAAAATATGCACTTAGTATCTTCTCTTACTAATTGAAAATGAATCTGGAGATGAAGAAGCTGTGGATGTATTCAACCGAAAGTGACCTAAACTATCTTGATTAAGGTGAACCTGCTCTCAGATTATGCTACTATTTTTAACATGAACTCGGATTATGTAAAACATCCTGTATTGCTTAGATTTGGCAGAAAGAGATTTGTATATGCTTTTTATGTGTATCTTCTCTGCAGGCTCTAGATAGTATTTGGAGATCATCATGTAGTACTCATATTGGGTAGAAATGCAACTAGTTGTAATGATAGGAGCAACACATAACTTGCAATTTGAACATGTTGGATCTTGTGGTTCCCACACGTTCCTTGTCCTGCCATGAATATCTGAATATGATTTTTTTATGCTTGCATCCTCAAATGTGTGAATGTTCTTGACGCGAATGTTGTGTTTTATACAATCTTGAACATTTTATAGAGTTGAGAGCTTGTGCAACACCAATCCTATTTTCTATATCTGTGCAAAAAATTTGTGAGAGATAATGTCATAATGATGTTCTGTAGCTCGCAGTTGAAGTTTCATTGTATATCCACAGCTTGGATGCTGAAACTGAAATACCTAATATAACTTGTTTTCTCTACTGATAAAATGCTTTTCCACTGTTGTACCATCAAATATTTAAAGTATACCTTCTTTATTGGAGTACATGGCAGAATGAATACTTATTTGGGAATTTTTGTAGTCAATGGCTGAGACACAATACTGGAATTGGATGCTTTTATCCAGTCACCCATCATCGTAAGTTTAACACATCCTTTTTTTGAATGAAGTTTAACACATCCTGATTTTAGACTAGCAGCTATCATGATTTATATGAAGTAAATTTCTTATGCACATCTCAGACCTGCTATTTGATTTATCTTGTGTTAATTATAGGCCACGTTAAACGCTGAAGTTGGATTAGCAACAGGTTGTGACGCCTCTAATTGACATGAAACCGAACCAGTAAGTTTGCTGCTCAGTCTTATAACAGTAATCAGTCAGTTTCTTGAAATGCGTAGAAATACTAATAGTAATTGAGATTTGAGAGCACTCTTAATAAATAAGGAGACTTGCACTACTAGACTCTGATTTCCCCACCAGCCAATAATTACGTGCATCTTGTTCAGATTATAATTGGCTGGTGTTGTGGTGTCAAACTAGAAATTTTGTGTTCTGTGATTCTCTTGTCAAATGTAAGCTGAGTGATAGTAGTATCTGTCTTGATTACAACAATATCTATTGGTTTGTATATGTTTATGATTCTTGTTTTCATATTTTTTTACAGCTAATTTTGTACTCTCTTAGGAATTGCAAGCAATGTTTGAGGTCGTCCCAATGATGAGAACAATTATCTCTGGTGATGAGCAGTCTATCAACATAGAGTAGAAAATACTTCATAACGTCATTCAACCAAGTCAAGTTCTACGTTTTCGGACCAGTTGTCTTATGTAAAATGTTTATGTTCATTTTTTGTTTCCGTGAATCATTTACGTTCAATGTGATCTGGATTGCAACCTTTGCCTAGTTTGTGGCTTTGTCCAGTTTGTGGTACATTATGAGACTGCTATATATAATTCCATCACCAATTATACAAATAGATGTTCTTTATGGAGCACTCAACAATAATAATCTGACCGTGTGAGGTGTGAGCAGTGTCGTGGGTTTGTCACGTCAGGTGTCATAGATGACTTCATAGGTGTGGGATTACGCGAGTCAAGCATCTCCGAGCTTGGGATCGCAGGAACAAAGATCAACACAGATTTACCCAGGTTCGGCCCCCTCAATGTGAGGTAAAAGACCTACTTCCTGCCTACCCTAGATTGGTATTGATATGATAATCGAGGTGTTACAATGGAGGCGATCCGATCTGGTACTCGCCGTATGAGCTAGGGTTTTAGGGATTGATAGCTTGACCCGTCTAAGTCCTGCGAGTCCTCTTTATATACAAAGAGGTTCGCTAGGTTACAAAGAAAACTTCTTCCACAAGGAATATATCAACTTGAACCTACTCGGAGATTAACTCCTCCTCACGTCCTCCAGGATATGTCTTCTAGATCCTTCTCCTTGTGGCGGTTCGATATTGGGCTTGATCCCATGTGGGTTTTTGTCCGTGCGAGTAAAGTAAGCCGCACTGGGCCGCGGTTAATCCAGAAAGTATTCCCCCGACATTAGCCCCCAAGCGTGGCCTGAATTTCATAGGATTTCTTGATCTTGAATGTTTAGGCCGCGCTTTTCCTTATTTCGCGACTTATAGTTGCGCTGGATTGGCCTTGACTCGCACCTGGAGGATCATCTGACTTCGTGAGCTTCTTTGTTAGAATAGCCTGATAGCTTCAAACTTGATGACGATCCATCTTCAAATTTTTGATGATAATATGATGTAGCCCCCAAGGATTGAGAGGATGTAACGTGATAATCATCTCAATTCTTCTCAGAGATTTTGAAGGTCGTCACCTGTAACTTGATATCATGAATAAAACAATTGTTAAGATACAAGTAATTGTAATTGGTGTTGCCGTACTATAAGTAGTACATCGACCTCTTGTTAGGCCATCTGAATCCTTAAGTGGGCACTCGCGCGACTCAGTATTTCCTAGGAACATGTGTGTTCAGGGTCGAGAGCGGCCATGATAGGCAATCAAGCTCGATTGACGCCACACCCCAGTACTTTGGCCACATAATGCGAGTAGCAATCCAACTTAAGGTAAATTTGATAATTTCCAGTAAGTTGGCTGTTTCAGGGTAACAAAACCCCCAAGAAACATAATGATATGGCCATGATAGGCTAAGCTATGATAAGCTTTGATTATGATGACACATAAGGTCGCGCCTTGGTGGCGATCCAGGGTGATACATGGGGTCGGTCGCGCCTAGGTGGCGACCAGAGATGATACAAAGTTTACGGCCGCGCCTAGGTGGCAGCCGGTTTCTGATACAAGGGTCGATCGCGCCTGGGTGGCGATCAGATGTTGCATAGGTCGCGCCTAGGTGGCGACCAAAGTTGAAGTTCTAGCCCTGAGTGGCTGTGATGATACTCAGCTATAAAGCTGGAAAGGATGATGCTTGGCTCTGATTAGCCTTTTCTTATGTATAGTACGGTCGCAGGTGTGCGACGTTCCAAGGGCGAGGTGCCTCGAGACGATCCTCGAAATCATGGCGTTCGCTGCTTTCTTCCCTTACATCCAGCAGATAGTACGACCCATTGTTTAGCTTCTTGCTGATGATGTAGGGTCCTTCCCATGGAGAGGACAGCTTATGCATTCCCTTGTGATCTTGTTTAAGTCGCAGTACTAGGTCGCCTTCTTGAAAGGTGCGGGTTTTGATGCGTCTGGCATGATAGCGTCGCAAGTCTTGTTGATATACGCTGACCTTGATGCTGCCAAGTCTCTAACCTCTTCTAATGTGTCCACCGAGTCTTGCCGAGCTATCTCATTATCTGTCTCGATGTAAGCCGCAACTCTTGGTGAATCATGTATGATGTCGCTGGGCATGACTGCTTCTGCTCCATAGACCATGAAATATGGTGTAAATCCTGTGGATCTGTTAGGGGTTGTTCTTAAGCTCCACAGTACTGCTGGCAATTCTTCCACCCAACATCCTGGAGATGCTTCGACCTTTTCAATAAGGCGCGGCTTAATTCCATGGAGAATTTCCTGGTTAGCTCGCTCAGCTTGTCCATTGCTCTGCGGGTGTGCTACTGACGTGAGGTCCAATCTTATCCCATTGTCTGCGCAAAATATCTGTGTAGCCCTTCAGAGGTGTTGCTCCCATTGTCTGTAATGATACTATGGGGGTACCCAAAGCGGAATATGACCTTCTTCAAGAACTTGACTGCTGTTTCAGCCTCGCAATCTCCCACAGGTTCTGCTTCTATCCACTTTGTGAATTTGTCCACCATGACCAGGAGGTGAGTTTTTCCGTTTGAAGACCGTCTGAAGGGCCCTACCATGTCAAAACCCCATACGGCAAAAGGCCATGTGATGGGTATTGTGCGAAGTGCTTGAGCTGGCATATGATCTTGCCTAGCGTATCTTTGACATCCATCGCACACTCTGACAATTTGCTCTGCATCTGCTAATGCTGTTAACCAGAAGAATCCATGTCGGAACGCCTTTGCCACCAAAGATCTTGACGAAGCATGATGGCCACAATCGCCTGAATGAATTTCGTGCAAGATTTTTCGTCCCTCTTCTGGTGAGACACATCTTTGGAATGCTCCTGACACGCTGCGCTTGTATAATTCGTTGTTGATGATTGTATAGGCCTTTGATCGCGTATGATTTTGCGCGCCTCAATCTCATCGTCTGGCAGCACTCCGCGACTTAAATATGCCATGTATGGCTCTGTCCATCCTGGCTGTTCATGCAGGGCTGCGACTAAAGTTGAATCGTCCTCTGGCTCTGCAATGTCAATCTGCTGGAGGTTTGACTGATGGATTGTGCAGTTCATCCAGGAAAACATTGGGTGGGACTGACTGTCTATTGGATCCAAGCGAGACAGGGCATCTGCAGCTTCGTTTTGTCTCCGATCAATATGTTCAACTTGGTATCCAGTGAAATGTCCAGCAATTCTGTCCACCTCTCTTCTATATGCAGCCATATTCGCATCCTTGCTGTCCCACGTTCCAGAGACCTGCTGTGCCACCAAGTCTGAATCGCCAAAACAGCGTATGCGACTGATGTTCATCTCCTTTGCTATACGTAGACCATGAAGCAGTGCCTCATACTCTGCCACGTTATTTGTGCAGTTGAAGTGTATCTGTAGCACATACCGCAGCTTGTCTCCCTTGGGGATGTTAGAACAACTCCAGCCCCCGAGCCTTGCAACTGTCTTGACCCATCAAAATGCATGGTCCAGTATTTGGTTTCTGCCATGCTAGGAGCGACTTGGATTTCTGTCCAATCGTTGATAAAATCTGCAGGGCTTGCGACTTAATTGATGTGCGCGGCTCGTAACTGATGATGTGGTCCCAACTCGATCGCCCACTTAGCGACTCTTCCAGTAGCTTCTCGATTACGGATGATATCTGCCAACGGTGCTGAACTAACCACAGTTATTGGATGTTCTTGGAAGTAGTGCTTCAGCTTGCGACTCGCCATGAACACTCCAAACACCAACTTCTGCCACTGTGGGTAACGCTGTTTGGAAGCTGTGAGGACTTCGCTCACGTAATATACTGGTCTCTGGACAGGGTATTCCTTTCCGGTTCTTGTCTCTCCACAACCATGACAGCGCTCACAGCACGGGAATTTGCCGCTATGTATAGTAGCATGGGCTCTTTATCCTTTGGAGCCGCCAGAACTGGAGCATTTGTCAATTGATGTTTCAAGGCTGTCAGAGCTTCGTCGGCCTCTGCATCCCAAACGAAGGTGTCTGATTTTTTCAACAGTCTGTACAAAGGTAGTGCTTTCTCTCCCAATCTTGATATAAAGCGACTCAAAGCTGCTACGCAACCGGTAAGTCGCTGCACATCTTTTATCTTTTCTGGTTTTGGAGATCCATCACGGCCTTTATCTTGTCAGGGTTGGCCTCAATGCCTCTTTCTGATACTATGAATCCCAATAGCTTTCCTGCTGGTACTCCAAAGACGCACTTTGTGGGGTTGAGCTTCATGTTGTATTTTCTGAGATTTGTGAATGTCTCTGCCAGGTCACTAATAAGATCCTGGCCAACTTGCGACTTAACCACAATATCATCCACGTAGGCGTGAACGTTGCGACCTATTTGCTCATGTAGACAATTCTGAATGCATCTTTGGTAAGTCGCACCTGCGTTCTTCAACCCAAAGGGCATGCTGACATAACAAAAAGCTCCAAAGGGTGTGATGAAGGACGTCTTTTCTTGGTCCTCCCTCTTCATCTTGATTTGATGGTAGCCTGAATAGGCATCCAAAAAGCATAACAGCTCGCACCCAGCAGTTGAATCAATCACTTGGTCGATTCGCGGCAAAGCAAATGGATCCTTTGGACAGCTTTGTTAAGACTGGTGTAATCAACGCACATTCGCCACGTACCGTTCTTTTTCATAACCAAGACTGGGTTTGCCACCCACTCCGGATGGTATACCTCCGTGATGAATCCTGCAGCCAGTAGCGAGCTATTTCCTCCCTATTGCCTTTCTTCTATCATCGTGGAAACGCCGTAGTGGCTGCTTCACTGGTTTAGCCGCAGGGTTCACTTTGAGGCTATGTTCTGCTAATTCTCTTGGTACCCCTGGCATATCTGACGGTTTCCATGCGAAGATGTCCTTATTTTCCTGAAGGAAAGCGACGAGAGCCTTCTCCTGCTCTTCTTCCATGTGTGCTCCAATGCTGGTTTGCTTGGATGAGTCGCCAGGAACAAGATTTATCTGCTTGTGTCCTGGGCCGCTTTGAATTTCATTGGTGGCTCGGCAGATGGCGTGGTAACTACGCTCATGTCATTTGGGTCCACCTGCGACTTATAACCTTTTAGCTCTTCCGCGGCACAGGCAGATTCTGCGAAGGCCGCATCTCCTTTTCACATTCTATCGCTTTTTCTCTATCTCCGTACACTGTGATGACCCCTTTTGGTCCTGGTATCTTCAACTGTAGGTACACGTAGCATGGCCTGGCCATAAACTTAGCAAAGCTCTTCTTCCAAACAAGGCGTGATATGGGCTTTGGAATTTTACCACTTCGAAACATAGGAACTCGCTTCTGAAGTTCTCTTCTGTCCCAAAAGTTACCCCTAGGGTTATTTTCCCCGCTGGCTGTGCGGACCTTCCTGGGACAATGCCGTGAAACACGTTGACGTGGGCTGCAGGCTGGAATCCTTGAGTCCTAGACGCTGGAACGTATCGTAGTACAAGATATTAATGCTGCTTCCTCCATCCATAAGCACTTTGGTCAGCTTGTATCCTGCAACGTACGGTGCCACAACCAGCGCCAACTTGCCAGGTTCCCGTACTTGTGGCGGGTGATCGTCGCGACTCCAAGTTACTGTGTGCTCACCACCTTAGCCAATTGGGCGTTGCTGGTATCACGGCGTTCACCTGTGACTCCTGCGACTCAATTTCTCTTCCCTTTTGGAGGTGTCGATAACTATTGTGTGATACTGCCCCGTTTGCCTGGGGTTGCTCGGTGTGCTGCCCAAATTTGCGTCATGAGCCGTAGGGTTTCCTTCGTGGGAATTTCCCCTGTGCTGGCTTTCTTCTTTCCACTTCTTGTAATAGTGCATTGTGCCTTGGTATGGTCCGCTGGCCGTCCATCACCTGTCGCATGAAGGTCGCACGGCCGATTAAAAACTTCTTGCATATTGATTGGACGGGAGCCGTATCCTCGACCCCTTCCCGCTGGCCTCTGAATCCTCCACGCGTATTGGCGACGAGCCCTGAGTGACCATCTTCGTTTTTGCGTTTGTTTTGATTCGCGTTGTTGTGGCTTGTTTGCTGCTGCTGGGGCTTGTTGGAGTTTTTCTTTCCTTTGGCAGCAACCTCCTCTTCTTCTCCGTCTGACGCGTCTCTGGTTTTATCCGAGCCGGCATATTTGTTAGCCGCAGCCATTACCTCGCTGAGGCTCTTGACTTTATCTTTCATGCGACCCAGCTTATGAATCAGCGGCTCAAACTTGCAGTTTTTCTCCATTACCAGGACGGCTGAGCTTGGTGGTATATTATCTGAGGAGTGTATTATTTCTGCCACCCTTTTCATCCAATGGCGACTTGACTCGCCTTCCTTCTGGACACAACGCTCGAGATCTTCTATATTGCAGAGTCGTTTGCAAGTTCCTTGGAAGTTCTTAACGAAGGCATCCTTCAGTTCCTCCCAAGTATTTATAGAGTTGGGAGGCAAATTTTGCAGCCATATGTGCGCTGCACCTTCTAGCATCATGTTGAGGTACCTTGCACATATTTCCTCTGAGGCGTTCAAAATGCTCATCCCCATCTCGTAATTGTTCAGCCAGGTGGTTGGATCCATGCTGGCGTTGTAGTTTGCCACCTTGCGTGGCCCTTTGAAATCTTCAGGAAAAGGTTCCATCTGATCCTTTCAGTAAAACATGCTGGGCCCTTGAGCCGCGAGGACAGGGTTGTGGATGTGCCCGTTGGATTGTTGACTTCTGCGGGCCGCGTTTGCATCACTGGCATATTCGCCTGCGCTTCTGCGACTTGCTCCTGCTGCCTCTGTGCGACTCCTGATATGTTCTCTGGTGGCCTGCTTTGGACGCTTCTTTCTGCTGCAATCCTGTGATTGGCTGGTACGAGGGGCAGCTGTGCTTCGGCTTCTGCCCTATTGGCTTGTTGCAGGACTGCTGTACTTAGCATCTGAATCGCGCGCCGCGCCTCAGCATTGACCGGGTCATCGCCTGTTGGTACCATCTGAGTCAAGATATTAGCCGCAGCATACATATTATCGACAGGGTTTGGTAATGGCCCTGCGGGGTGTGAAACCTCCTTGGTTGTTGCTGGGTCTCTTGATTTGTTGGTCCCCATCCTTCCGCAACTGTCTGGATTCCCTCCCGCGGCTGGAGTAAGCGGGATTTCCACTGTTGGTTGAGTCGCGCGCAGTTGTGTTTGCGAGTCAACCTGTCGTTGAGTCGCAGCCAGCGCGGCTACTCTTTGCCGCTCCTGTTGGATTCCTTGGTTTATCTGATCGAGCCTGCGGCGCTCTTCTTCCATCCTTCGAACCTCATACAGGAGCTCGGCCCTGGCGGCCTCAATTTCTGTTGCACGGAGGGCGGCGTTTGTGGCTGACACAGGGACAAGAAGTGGGTTGCTTGGGGGTGCCGATGCCTCGGCTTCTCCAGCAGTTCCTGATGCACCTGCTCCTCCGGTCGTGTAAACCGCGACTTGCGCCGTCTCTCGATCTGGTGATAATGCGATTTCTGGTGGGCAACCCCAGCAACTTTCTTCAAAGGCAGGTACAATGGACCCAAACTCTTGCGAGTCCATGCTTTCCATGGATTCTTCCCCATCATCGGCGACTTCTTCTACTGAATCGCCTTCTTGGACCGAGCTAATGGACCTGCCACCGATGAAGCCAACGAAGACGTTGATGGATCCAAACGGGATGACGTGGCCGGTCTCCAAGTAATCTGCTTCCGGCCCCCAGCTTGAATCGTCAATGAGAGGTGTGCCATTGACCGTGATGATACGGCCAACAAGATCTTCAGCTCCCTTCATGGATCCTGCGCGGAACGTGACGCTCTTGACCGCAGGCCCCACGGTGGGCGCCAACTGTCGTGGGTTTGTCACGTCAGGTGTCATAGATGACTTCGTAGGTGTGGGATTACGCGAGTCAAGCATCTCCGAGCTTGGGATCGCAGGAACAAAGATCAACACAGATTTACCCAGGTTCGGCCCCCTCAATGTGAGGTAAAAGACCTACTTCCTGCCTACCCTAGATTGGTATTGATATGATAATCGAGGTGTTACAATGGAGGCGATCCGATCTGGTACTCGCCGTATGAGCTAGGGTTTTAGGGCTTGATAGCTTGACCCCGTCTAAGTCCTGCAAGTTCTCTTTATATACACAGAGGTTCGCTAGGTTACAAAGGAAACTTCCTCCACAAGGAATATATCAACTGGAACCTACTCAGAGACTAACTCCTCCTCACGTCCTCCAGGATATGTCTTCTAGATCCTTCTCCTTGTGGCGGTTCGATATTGGGCTTGATCCCATGTGGGCTTTTGTCCGTGCGAGTAAAGTAAGCCGCACTGGGCCGCGGGTTAATCCAGAAAGTATTCCCCCGACAAGCAGCGTCAACTAATAGTGGTTGTCTTGTTAGGCCCGTTGGTTATTGCGCTTTTTGACGGTTCCAGTGCCCTCTCGGATATAATAATATTTGTCAGCACATATATGTACCGTTGACCGTGTTAATGCTGACGGGAAGAACTAACTGTCGGTATGTACATGACCGACGGGGAACGGTCGGCTAAAACTGTCGTCAAGGCATGGTGATGCAGCTGTTGACCATAACATAGCTGACAGTTCACTATCGGTTATTCACCGTTGGTAGAGATAATATCCGACAATACCGTCGGATATAAGAGTAATGGCCGACCGAGCATCACCGACGGCAGATAACCGACGGTACACCGTCGTATATAGTCTTAACCGACGGTAAACTTAAATATCCGACGGGAATTCAACCCTCGGTTATATTGGGATATCTAGTAGTGTGATCCCTGAGGTGCTGATTACAGTGATCGGGTGCTCTGCGAAGTAGTGCGTCAGCTTCATTGAGGACATAAACACGATGTATGCCAGCTTTTGATAATGCGGGTACCACTGCTTTGATATGAAGAGGACTTCACTCAAGTAGTAGAATGGGCGTTGTATGCTTTGGGCGTGTCCCTCCTCCCTGCGTTCGGCTACCAGTACGGTACTAACCACCCTGTTAGTTGCGGATACATACAGGTATAGTGGCTTTCGTTCCCTTGGTGCGACGAGGATTGGATAGCTTGTGAGGACTCGCTTGAGGTCCGTGAAGGCTGCCTCGGCTTCTGGCGTCCACTCAAATTTGTCTGCTTTCTTCATCAGTCGATAGAACGGGAGTGCTTTTTCACCCAGTTTGCTGATGAATCGACTGAGTGATGCCACTCGACCTACTAATTTTTGTACGTCATGGAGTTTTGAAGGCCTTTGTATCGTCAAGATGGCCTGTATTTTCTCCGGGTCCGCCTCGATTCCACGAGCCGAGACTAGATACCCCCGGAGCTGCCCGGCTGGCACGCCGAACGTGCACTTCTTTGGGTTGAGCTTGATGTGGAAGCGTTTGAGGTTTGCGAACGTCTCTCGCAAGTCATTGAGTAGTGTGTTTTCCTCCCTTGTTGTGATGACGATGTCGTCTACGTAAACCTGGACATTTCGCCCAATTTGCTTCTTGAGGCAATCTTGCATCATGCGCCGGTAGGTTGCGCCTGCGTTCTTGAGCCCGAAAGGCATTGTTGTGTAGCAGTAGACCGCGAGTGGGGTTATGAACGCTGTTTTCTCTTCATCCTCTTCCTTCATCCTTATCTGGTGGTAACCTGAGTAAGCATCCAGGAAGGACAAGCGAGCGTACCCGGCGGTGGAGTCGACGATCTGGTCGATTCGAGGTAGTGGAAAGTGATCCTTTGGACAACATTTATTGAGTGCTGTGAAATCTACGCACATCCGAAGGATATCTGTGTGCTTCTTCTCTACAAGTATGGGGTTAGCCACCCATTGTGATTTCTTGATTTCTCTGATGAAACCTGCTGCGAGTAGTCTGTCGACTTCGGCTTCGACTGCGGTTCTTTTCAGGTCAGATATGTGGCGCATTGTTTGCTTGACTGGTTTAGCATCTGGAAATAATTGGAGAGAGTGCTCGGCGAATTCCCTGGGAATACCTGGCATGTCAGCTGGACACCACGCAAATATATCCCAGTTCTCATGGAGCAATTCGACGAGCGCGCTTTCCTATGCGATAGGTGTAACATCCCAAAAATTATTATCAGGATTATATTCCAAAAATGAGAGCCAACAAAAACTTTTGTTGTCTATTGTATGTTAATTGCTTTTGTTACTTGAGATGTTGTTCTTGCTGTTTGTGTGAGTGTTTGCACTAGTGAACACTAGTAAGAAAGAAAGAAAACAAAATATAAAATCAAAGCAAGAAAAATAAAAGTGACAAGTTATCACATGAAAATCTCCAAGTGACAAACTCAATTATTTTCAAACCAAAGTCAGTGGAGTTGTAATGTAAACACTCCCCATTTTGTTCCTACCACTTTCCCCTCTCAAATATTATTTTTGAACTAGTTTTAAAATTCAAAAATAAAAACAAGTGAAATAAATTAAAATAACATAAACAAAGTACTATGAAAGAAAATGTTGCCAAACATTTTATTTGGCAATGCCAATTTTTGTGGAGCTTCTACATGTTATGGGGAGGCCCCAGAATTATTTGCAAATTTTTCTAAAATGTTTAAGTACCTCAATTAAATCCAGGAAAAGCTTCTGGATTTTTGAAATAAAACTGAAAAATAAAAGAAAAGAGGAAGGAGGGGGTTTTCTGCAAAATGGTCATCGACCTCAGCCCCGATGACCATCGCCGTGTCGCCTTCACCGTCGTCGCCGTTTTCTTCGCCGCCAGGACCCCCCTGGCCGCGCTCTCCCTCGCTCCTGCGTCTCTGCACTTCTCTGCACCGCAGGGAAGAAAACGGGCACCTCTCCCGTCGCAGTTACGCCGCGGTTTCCCGACGGCCGCCGTGGAGGACTTGGACGGCGCCGAGCAAATTGGCCCCCGTCTCTGCGCCTCGACACGCCCAGCTCCTCTAGACGCTTCTAGAACCTTGCCGGACCCCGTTAAGCACCAAGCCGCCACGAGCCCCTGCACCCTCGCCACGTAATCGAGGAATCGGTCACCGTGGACGCGCCATGGCCGCCGCCATAGACCCCGACCATCATGGACCGCCCCGAGCCTATAAAAGCACCCTGAGACCTCACTGGAACACCACACCTCTCCCTCGAGCTTTCCCTCGCCTCAATTTCGTCTGTGCACCGCCGGAGGGCAGTGCACTGCCTCACCCGACGCCGCCGTTGAGGTCGAACACCACCACAACGCCACACCCTCCCATTCTTCCCTCTGACCCCTCTACGCTGTTGCCCAAGCTCACCGCACTCACCCAGGCTTCTTTTCCTCTTTTTAGCACACGGACGCGACCCCGAAGCTCCGCCGAAGTTGCTGCCCGACGCCGACGAAGAGCGCGACATCGCCGCCGTCGACAGAGACTTCCCCAGCAACTGCCGCTCGCACCATCGCCTTCCCCGAGCCGCTGCCGTCGATTCGCGTCATCGCCGCTTCCTCCCGAGCCCCTAGGTGAGAGATCTGTCCACCTCGCCGTCGCCGGCGCGGCAGCGCCGCTCATTTTAGGTCGTCGCCGATGGCGACCTCCGTGAGCCGTTGGATCGAAGATCTACGGCCACGTACCGCTTCGTGTTAAGTTAGACTGCCATGTGGGTCCCACTGTCATAATTTTAATCTTTTCCCTCGCGCGCGTACCGTTTCGCTGAGTCACTGACGGGTAGGACCCACCCGTCAGGGATTTCAACATTATCCACAACAGTGGATTTTTCTAATTTGAATTCTCTGAAATTCTCAGTACTGATGTCAACTTTAAAATTAAATATCTCGAGATTTAGGAATCCAAATAAATCAAACTCAAATGTTCTGGAAAGCTTATGAAATTGTTTAACCAACACAATTGGTCTCATGTCATTTAATTAAATATTTAAAAAGTATTATTGAAAATACCACAGAAGGTTTAAAATCTAAACTTGTTTGTTTCTGATACTCTGTTAGTCCAAATAATTCCAAACCAATTTTGCTAGCTTAGTACTGCCTTGTGTTAGCTCCCCTATTTTTGGTAGAATTAATTAAGCAGCATTAATTGTTGACTTTAAGATAAACCCTTCTGGACTAAAACAGACAAATATGTTTATTGGTTGATCCAAATGAGTTAGGACCAATTTTGTTAGCTCAAATATAGCCATGTTTAGTTACCCCTAAAAGGGTTTAATTTTTGGAACAACAGAATTTAAATGGTAGCTAAAACTTGAATATTAAGCTACTGGATTCAATCCAATGTGTAGGGAGTTTGGTAACTCCAAATGATCCAATTCAAATTGGGTTGTATTCTACACATCAGTGGCTTTCCATAGAATTTTAGTTTGTATTTTTGTGACCAACAGAACTCAAGTTGTGGAATTAAACATGAATAACTAGTTTCTGCCATAATTTGGACTTAATTAAATAATGTTTAATTCAATTTATTTGAAAACCAAATTGTGTGGTTTGTGTGTGCAGTAGCTAATTGTGATGTTTATGATTGTTGTGTTGAGATGATTGCTTGTATAGCTTAGTGATTGGTTGCATTGTTTGTTTATTAATTAGACGAGAACGTTGTCGGATATATCGAGGAAGGAGAGTTTGCTGAAGTTGAAGAACAAGAGCAAGATCACTTTGCCAAGCAAGGCAAGCTATTCCCTGAGCTTGCACTACCAACATATGCATCTACTTTCATAACATGTTTTACTCTCAAAGCAAGATTTATAAAACTCATTTCAAAAGTATATGGATATTATTTTGCCACCCTATGTAGTAGTTTATGTAAAACTTTAGGATGGGAAAACAATGTTGTTTATTCAAAACTCCTTTGAAATGTCTTGTGAGTTTATGGAATGCCGAGATGTCGGTGTTGTGTTGGAAAAGTGGAAAAGTGGTGATGTTTATGAAAAATGCACAGTGTGTCCTTGTACTTACGTCAACCATCCAATACCCTGTGCGACCACCTCCACCACATATGGGAAACAGGCGTAGTCATATAATTTGCTCATATTAGTATGGGACTCCTCAACAACGAGGATGACCTCGTTCCATGAGGGGATGGTCATGGCGACCTACCCCCTGACCTGGGTCCTGGCATCTGAGGATGGGGATTGAAGGGTTCGCTCGCCGGGCAGAACTACGAGTCCTCACACTTAGGTTTCCCGACGGGGAATCTGGACTGGGTGTCGATGGAAAAGATGATAATTTCGTAGCGGTAGGATCCTATACTAGCATGAGCAAAGGACAGGCTATGGTCGGCGGCTTACTTCGCATACACCTGTATGGCGAGACGTGGCGGACACGAGGAGCTGCCGGATGGATGTGGGATAAAAGCGTGCTACCTCTGCAGAGGGTTAAAACTATTCGAATAGCCGAGTCCTCGGATATGGACAGCTGGGAGACCCTACTTTGACCATGTGCAAGTTTTTGGAAAAAGCTTTTAAGTTTAAAAGAAATTGAAATGGTGATGGGGTTACACATCTATACCAAATGAAGTGGTAGGAGTTGTGGGAATAAATGGACTATGGTGAGCCATGGTCATGAAAAGGAGGAGTTTTTGAGAAACAAAATGAAATGGTGACTTCTTTCAAAGATGGTTATAAAACTCTTCTTACTTTTTTTCAATAAAGATATAGAGCTATTTTAAAACAAATAAGAGTGCATACTCATGTTGGGGTAGTTTGCGAGTACATTCAAATGTACTCATATTGGTTTCGTCCCTGGCTATTGTCCTAGCCAGACTACGAGGACTACAAGGAGGAGCACTACGCCGAGCAGGAATATGGCGACTTCTACGCCAACTAAGGATCTCCAGAAGTCAGCTGCCTGTCGGGTTGTCATCATTAGAATATGATGTCTACTACGCCGTAGCTTCCGCTGATATATTTTGGTTTGGCCCATGAAGGCACCTATGTAAGAACTTGGTCTAAATGACCATTTATGGAAGACTTTTATTCGGTACTGTAATGGATGTAAACTTTGGTATCCAATTCGGATTATGTGCAACGACAGACTGATCACGGGATCGTTGTGTTAAGCATAATCGGGTATTTCGGACAGCTAGTCGGGGTCCCCACAATAGGCAGACTCGAAGAGACATTGACTGTCTTGGTCGGATCGGTCGGGTGAACCTGATGCGACCTTGTGTCATTGGTGGCATTGAATGCTCTGTCGACTGCCACCTTCTTGTGCTCCGGCATAAGTGTTCGATCATTGGAGACTGCTAGATCGGCTAGTGTTGCTTCCATGCCGAACATCTCAGAGATTTTGCTGAACTCTCGGTCGCAAGAATCGGACTTTTGGAAGTTTCCTTTGACTGTGATTACCCCTTTTGGTCCAGGCATTTTCAGCTGGAGGTATGCGTAGTGTGGGACCGCCATGAATCGAGCGAACGTCGGGCGTCCAAGTATGGCGTGGTATTGTGACTTCCAGTCGACAACTTCGAACTCAGTCGACTCTGTCCTGAAGTGGTTTTTGTCCCCGAACGTAACGTCGAGTTGTATGGTGCCTTCTGGGCTTATTGCTTTGCCTAGGATGATACCGTGAAAAGTATTTGAGGATTTTGGCAGGTTTTTGACTGACCTGTTCATTTTGCGGAGCGTATCTGCGAAGATGATGTTTATGCCGCTGCCACCATCCATCAAGACCTTGGACATGGCGTAGCCTCCAATTTGGGCGTCGAGTGCCAGAGCAGAGTGCCCTGTGCGAACGACCGATGGTGGGTGGTCCTCTCTGCTGAAGCTTATTGCAGTTTCTGATCCCTTCAAGAATTCAGTTACGGCGGGAGGTGACACGCCATATTTACTTGTCGAGTGCGAAGTTTTTGCTCCCTGTTGGAAGGGCGACCTTTCTGTATCATGTACATCTGCCCTTGAGGCGGAGGGTACCGAGGTTCGTCCACCCGAGGTACGGGTTGTATGGCACCCGCGATATTTCCACCTGTGCAGGCTGTGGTGGTGGAGGTGGTGCCATCAGAACATGCACATTGTTTGGCTGAGACACAGGTGCAGGTGCGGGTGCGTGTGCGGCTGTTGCCTTTCTGAGTTGCACGTATTCAGATGCTAGTTGGTCGAATTCTCTGTAGTTTCTGATCGAGTGATTGAAGTGCAATTTTCCATCTTTCCCCTTGTACAGGTGGAATCTGCAATCAGCATCCATTTTGTCATCGAATGATCGCTCGCTTTGTGTGCCGAGCGCGACTTGCGCCAATCTTTCTTCTTGTAGCTGTCACTGCGTTGGTTGCGGTCTCGACTGTCCCGGAGATCATCTCGACTGTCCCGACGATCATCTCGACTGTCACGGCGATCTTCTGACCGTCGGTCGCTTCTGTCTTGGTCATTGTGGGGTGTGGAGAATCCAGCCGCCATGAATTCGGGTCTGTGGTCGTCGTAGTGACGTTTTGAACGTTTGCGCCTCCAGTCGTCTCTGTACGAGTCTCTGCGGCTTCGACTGCCGCTATCATGATTGTCACGCGGTGAGGACCCGCGTGTGGTATGCGCCATGTCTTCTCCATCTGCCCACTCAGTCGCGATATTTAGGAGGTTAGCCACAGAGGTTGGCTTTTGGCGACCAAGTGCTTCTTTGAAATCTCGCCTTGCGAGGCCAATGATGAAGGCATCCATGGCCATATCTTCTGAAATTACTCCAACTGAGTTGCGTATCTCAGTCCATCGTCTGATGTATGATCTCAACGTTTCGTCTGACCGTTGAACGCAGGCTCGCAGTTCTTCGAACGTTTTTGGTCGCTCACATAGAGGCTCAAAGTTTTTGATGAAGTCTGCGCGGAAGTGATCCCACGAGTCGTATGTTGATGGAGGTAGAGCCTTGAGCCAGTCGCGGGCTGTGCCTTCGAGCACGAGTCGTATGTATTGCATGGCTGTGATATTCGTGCCTCGCGGGCACGCGACAGCCAGTCTGTAGTCTTCCATCCATCCTGAAGGTTCCTGTCGACCCGTGTATTTGGGCGGTTCAGATGTGAGTTTGAACCCTTTGGCCATCCGTGTCTCGCGGACGCGTCGAGTGAAGCACAGAGCTCCGTGTGGCTCAGGCTCCTGATCAGAGTATGAGTCGCTACTGTAAGATCTGTGTGATCTGCTCCTGGACCTGCGCCGACGTGAGCCGCTTCTTTCCTTCGAGTGGTGACGGCGACCACTGCGATTATGTTCTACACGACGCGTGTCTACTATGGCACGGTCTCGACTCCCTCCTGGAGTTTTTGGGATTTGGCGTATGGCCTTCGCAGATAAGGTGAGTGATTTGATCTGTTGGCGATGTAGTTTTGCATTGGGGTCATCAGCTGGAGGTTTGATTGCCTCTAGGTATGCTGCAGCGGTAAAGAGAGCACCCGCAGCTGTTTTGGGTACTGGCACTCCCTCCTCGTCGAATGTCATGAAAGAGTGGCCTAAGTTGCGGGTGAGTGCTGCCCTCTCATCTTCCGCGAGGCATGATAGCCTTGATCTGGGTCTTGTGTCTGCTCGCCCGGTGGAGCTCAGGGAGAGCTGTCTTCTTCGTGCACTCGATAAGCTAGCCTGCTTTTTACGTTCTTCGAGTGTTGCTCTTATCTGCTGTAGTCGAAGTGATTCCTGCCAGTTGAAATACTGGAAGGTCAACATCTCTTCTCGTGTTGCGTCTGCTGGCATCATTGTGCACTCCTTCATGACTTTATCTGCTTTTTCTGCCATCTCGGCAGTAATTGTGAGATTTGTGACTCCATCTGGCATAGTAACTGTGCACGGAAATTCTGTAGGCCTGCGACTGGCCACAGCATCAGATGATTCTGCGGCGAAGGCAACGTAGACCTGCTGGGGTATCACCCGAGGGTATGTGTATGTGTTTTCGAGTCCCGTCATGGACTCGACGTCTTCATCGAGACTCATGTCGGAGTCGATATGCCCGTCGAGTGGTCCGTCTAGACGGATCTCGCTGTCGATGTCTTCATCGCCTATGCTCATCTCGGTGTCGGTGAAGTTGTTATGGATCTCGAAGTCGAGATTGTTGTTGGTGCAGATCTCGGAGTCGACGTGGTTGTCGATATGAGTTTCGGGCTCATCGAAGTCGCTGAGGGAGATCCCGCAGTCGAAGCTATCCTCGTGTGGAAGAGCGAACTCGGGATTGTTTGTGTGGTATGCGGATTCAGCCTCCTCACCTTGGAATTCTTTCGCAATGAAATCGTTGATCTCTCGAGTGACATGGTTGTTGCAGACGAGCAGGCTTGGAGGATCGACGATTGTATGAACGCAGTTGATGGATCCGCAGTCGAAGGAGCCGCAACCGATGGAGCCTCGGGTGCGAAAGTCGAGTTGGCGTGGATCTGTCAAGTTCTGCATACCAAGCTTGTTTACAAAAAAATTGAACAAACCAACGGTTAAACCCAAACCTGACTCGAGATCAGCGAACGCCTCCTGGAATTATGGCGAGTGTGGCTCAAAGTTCATCAGAGGATCTGATGTGCTTTTTGTAGGTGAAGTTGGCGTGCTGCCGTTTGTCGAGTGAGTCTGCGAGTTGCCGTGTGCCGCCCGAGTCGGCGAGTTCTGGTTTGTTGATGCAGCCGGCGAGTTGCCGTTTGTCGATGCGATCGGCGAGTCCGTTTTCGATGGAACCGAAGAAACCGTGAGTCCATCACTATTCTTTCCCACAGACGGCGCCAATTGACGAGGGGTTAACTCATCAAATCCCATGGTTAAGGACCTAGGGTTGAGATTACGAGGGAGAGAACGTGGTAGAGCTAGTAGTTTCGTCGGCTGACAAGCAAAAGCAGGGATTTTACCCAGGTTCAGGCCTCCGGAGAGTAACACCCTACTTCCTGCTTGTCTGGTATTGATCTGGTGTGTATATGCGAGATACAATGGAGTCCCAGCGAGATGTCGATCTCGCTAGGGTTTTGGTGGTTCGAGTATTGCCTGTCTGGATCGACGGCCCTCCCAACCTTTATATAATAGGCTGGGTCTCGGGAGTTCGCAACCGAGTCAGATTACATGTAAGGAAAGCCTAAACCGACTATGCCTATGTCTAATCTTGGAGGATACTCCATCATGTTGGGCCTTTCGTCATGGGCTTCATGTAGTCTCTTGATAGTTGGGCCTTTAGTCGACACGTGCACCAGATACCCTTATGGTAGGTACCCGAGATGTATATCCTTGTCAGTACCTAAAACCAAGCAATGATTACTTGTACGACTATGCTTCCGGTGGGTCGAAATGGTGGTTGATAGTGGATGCACTAGTCGTATGACCGGAAGCAAGGAGATCATGACGGAGTTGGGACCAAATATAAATCAAGCATCCGTCTCCTATGGTGATAAATCAAAAGCGGAGGTAACGGGCCTCGGCAAGGTGGTAGTTGCAAAGGATATCACCCTTGTAAATGTCATGCTTGTCGAGTCCCTCGGTTACAATCTTATGTCCGTTCGTGCACTTAATAAGATGAATTTTGATGTCCATTTTACTATTGATATGTGGTACTCTTGAGGAGCAAGACTCTAAAGGTCATGTTCGTTGGGTATGTTCAAAATGAGTTGTTTATGGTGGACTTTTCGGGATCTACCAACACTCAAGCAATATGCCTATTCGGAAAGGCCGACGTGGGATGGTTGTGGCATCGCCGCTTGTCCCATGTCAACATGAGAACTTTGCAAAGTCTTCACAAGGGTGGCCACATTCTTGGACTAAAAGACAATGTTTCTTTTTCTAGAGATCATCTTTGTAGGGCTTGTGTTGAAGGAAAGATGCATGATTCTCCCCACCCAAGCAAGACCATCATTTCATCAAAGAGGATATTGGAACTTCTTCATGTTGATCTCTTTGGTGTCGTTCCTCAACCAAGTCTTGGTGGGAAGAAATATTGTTTGGTGATTGTTGATGACTATTCAAGATTTACTTGGGTTTATTTCTTCAAGACGAAGGATGAGACCCAACAAGCCGTCATCGTCTTTTCCAATGAAGTTCAACGCCAACACAATGTCCCTATATTGGTCATTAGGAGTGATAATGGCTCCGAATTCAAGAACTACACCCTAAATGAGTTTCTTAGTAAAGAGGGGATTCGTCATCAATGTTCCGCTGCATATACCCCTCAACAAAATGGTGTAGCCGAAAGAAAGAACCGGACTCTCATGGATATGGCAAGGTCTATGTTGGCGGAGTTTAAGTCTCCACTTTTCTTATGGGCCGAACCTATCTCCACGGCATATCATTCATCAAACCGGCTATTCTTTCGCGTTGGCAAGAAGTTTACACCTTATGAGATGCTCACCGGCAACAAGCCCAATGTCTCCTACTACCGAGTATTTGGTTTTAAGTGTTTGTATAAGATCAAAGGTGTTCGTTTGTCTAAATTTGAATCTAAAGCCTTAGAGGGTGTTTCTGTTGGGTACGGTGCCGAGTCTCACACCTATAGAGTCTATAACAAAACCGTTGGGAAAGTCATAGAGTCTAGTGATGTGAGGTTCGATGAGAGTGACGGCTCCCAAGTGGCGCAATTTCATGTTTGTGATGTAGATAATGAGGAGCCTCAAGATGCTATAAGAAGAATGGGCATTGGTTTCCATCGCCCCCTTGAGATTCACTACGAGTCTCCCAAGCGAGTCCAAGCTCCATTCAAGTGGAGACCTCTTCATCACAAGTTGAAACGGGTCAAGACCAAGATCAACCCTCTCCTTCTATGGTTGAAGATGTGCACAATGATGATCAAGGTCAACATACCGGTCAAGACGGGGACTCAAATGATCAAGTTGATCAAGTGATACCTCCAAGATGCAATAGAGATATCGAAGCCCGTCGTAAAGCAAGGATTGCAAGAGACTTTGAAAGAAAGAGTCACCATCTAGAAGAAATCCTTGGTGACCTAGATAAGGGTGTTACCACAAGAAGACAATTGGCAAGCTTTAATGAACATCAAGCTCATATTTCCATGGTGGAACCAAAGAAAGTGTTTGAAGCTCTTGAAGATTCAGATTGGTTAGAAGCTATGCATGATGAACTCAATAACTTCAAGCGCAACAAAGTGTGGAATCTAGTTGAGAAGCCAAAAGATTGCCGCAATGTTATAGGCACAAAGTGGATATTCAAGAACAAGCAAGATGAGCATGTAATGGTTGTGAGGAACAAGGCAAGTTTGGTTGCACAAGGATACTCTCAAGTTGAAGGCACTGATTTTGGAGAGACTTATGCACCCGTGGCTCGCCTTGAGTCCATCCGTATCCTTCTTGCATATGCATCACATCATAACTTTAAATTGCAACAAATGGATGTGAAAAGTGCCTTTCTTAATGGTCCTTTAAAGGAGTTGGTATATGTTAAGCAACCACCGAGTTTCGAGGATCCCAAATTCCCTAACCATGTCTACAAGCTTGATAAGGCGCTCTATGGTCTCAAACAAGCACCTCGTGCTTGGTATGAGCACCTAAAAGAGCTATTGCTAGACCGTGGAATTGAATTGGGGCAAATCGATCCCACCCTCTTTACCAAGAGGGTTAAAGGGGAGCTTTTCATATGCCAACTTTATGTTGATGATATTATATTTGGCTCATCTAACAAAGCTTTCAATGATGAATTTTCAAAGCTTATGACCGATAGGTTCGAGATGTCTATGATGAGTGAATTGAAGTTCTTTCTCGGTTTTGAGATCAAGAAATTGAATGAAGGGACTTTCATCTCTCAAACCAAATATACCCAAGACATGCTCAAGAGGTTCAATATGCAAAATGCTAAGGAGAAGCGGTTTCCCATGGACACCAAATGCCATCTTGAACTTAACCCCGACGGTATCGATGTTGATCAAAGACTTTATCGCTCTATGATTGGTTCTTTGCTTTATCTTTGTGCATCTAGACCCGATATTGTGTTGAGTGTAGGGGTATGTGCAAGGTATCAAGCCGCTCCTAAAGAAAGCGACATGATGGCGGTCAATAGAATCCTTCGATATTTGGTTTATACCCCAAGGTTTGGTTTGTGGTATCCAAAGGGCTCTAACTTCTCTCTTGCCAGATACTCAGATTCGGATTGGGCGGGTTGTAAGGATGATAGAAAATCAACTTCCGGGGCATGCCAATTCCTTGGTAGGTCCTTGGTGAGTTGGTCTTCTAAGAAGCAAAATTGCATATCTCTCTCAACCGCCGAAGCCGAGTATGTGGCGGCCACTAGTGCATGCACTCAATTGTTATGGATGAGGCAAACTTTAAAGGAATATGGTGTCAATTGTGACAAAGTGCCTCTTTTGTGTGACAATGAAAGTGCAATTAAGATTGGCCACAACCCGGTGCAACACTCAAGAACGAAGCATATTGAGATTCATCATCATTTTATTCAGGATCATATTGCCCGTGGTGATATTGAACTTGGCTATGTTCCAACCAAAGACCAACTTGCCGATATTTTCACGAAGCCACTTGATGAAGCAAGATTCACTTATTTGAGGCATGAGCTAAATATCGTGGATTCAAGGAGCTTGACTTGATTATCTTGCATACACACCTATATTTTGACTATGTATTTGGTTTAGGTGTAGGCATGGACATAGGGGGAGTGCGGCCCTAACACATTGGACCATCCCTCCCCCCATTATGCCAATATTAAGAACTCATTTGCTTCTCTATATTCGTTCGATGAATTGTGAGCTTAAATGACGAGTGTTGGTTGTGAACCCAAGATACATCTTCGCGGTGTCATGCCATAAACTCAAATATGGTGGCCTAGGCCACCACCCTCTTCTTTGTGAAGAGTTGGTGTTATTTGGATTTTATTTGTCTATCTTGTGTTTCTCATGGAAAACATGCTCAATTTGGACTCTTTTTGTTGTTGTTGTTTGCCTCTTGCAAATTGAGTATGAAGTACCATTTTCAGTTTGAGCATCTCAATCCTAAGCCTATCCATCCCGTCAAACTTTCTCTCTTGCACAAGTTCAATTCTTCCACTAAAAATCTGGAGTTTTCAGAGGAGGCCCCAGTAGTTCCGGGTGTGAGAGCCAGCAGTACCGGGCTTTGAATTTAAGCAAGTTTTAACACTTGCTCGAAAAAATTCAAACCCGGTAGTACCGGCCTGTCCGCCCCGGTACTACCGGGCCAAGCAGTGTTCTCGATAAGTCACCCGTTCGTGCGAGCTGGGGGTTCATTTCTTCCCCACCCGCACGCTCCACCTCTGCCGCCCCCTCTGCTCTCCCGTCACCGGCCGCCGCCCTGGTCGCCGGCCTCCGCCATCCCCGGCCAGATCTGCTCCGTGGAAGGCCTCCCCCCGCCGATCTCCTCCATGGCCTCCGGTATTTCCCCATTTCTTGCTCCCTTTGTTTCTCTTTTGAAACCTAGATGCATTCTTTAGGAAATCACCGGTAGCTCCGTAGTTCACGGTTAAATTTGGATGGATGATCTCTTAGGCCTCTTTTGCTAGTTCATACATGTAGTTTGTGGTTGAATCACTCAAATTTTGTGGCATTTCACGATTTTCTCGGGTCACCCGGTACTACCGGCTGGAGCCCGGTACTACCGCATGAACAAAATTTGATTGAATCAGCTCCAAATTACATCTGTTGACTAGTTTGTTTCTCACTTCCATGAACTTGTGCACTTATCTACATTCCCTCCCTACCTATCTGCTATCTTTCACAGGTAGTCTTGGTGGTCGTGATAGTAAGAAGAGGAGAACTCTGGAAGAGGATCTTGAGGATGTTGAGGAAGAAGAAGAGGTGATGCCTGCTAGGTCCACTACCAGACTCGCTCTAAGCCCAAGACTGTTGCTGCTAAGAATCCAAGGCAGCCCAATGTCCACAAGGCTCTTCATCTTTGGACAAACACTGACAGTCCAGCGCTTCGTGAAGAAAATCCCTATGGAACTGTAAGGTCACCCCAAGTCCGTCACCCGCACTTCTTCACCAATGATCAAGAAAGGATTTACAAGGAAATTTATCTCCACAAGAACTACAAGGTCGTTCCTCAACACGCAATCGACATGTCATGGGTGAGAGATCCGAAGCACGAGGGCTTCTTTGATGACACTTTAGCAATGTGTGAAGAGTTTGGACTCTTGGATATCATGAAGGTGCATCAACCATTTATCGAGTACTACATCATTCAATTCTTTGCAACCGTATACTTTGACACCGATGATGAAAGGACTCTCATATGGATGACCAAGGGCACTAAGTTTTCAGCCACCATGAAGGAATTTGGAGCTCTCTTAGGATATGATGACAAGGGAGAACTTGAGTCTAGTAGTTGGCGTTGCCATGAGGGCGACTATTCTAGCGGCAAGAAAGTTCTTGAACCCGTCACTATGAAGTATGGAACTTGTGGCCAATCGGCGCACCTTGTCCGTGAGTTTGAGATATTGCACCGTATCTATCGTGAGACCATTGCTCCTCGCATGGGAAATTTTGATCAAGTACATGGCTTCATGTTTGACCTCCTCGAGCTTTCCAAGGTCAACCAAGGTATCGGCAACAAGTTGGATGTCATGGACTTTATGTACAATGAGATATGGCAAACCGCCATCGGTTGGAGGGCCCCCATCTATGGGGCTTACATCATGAAGCTCATTCGTCACAAGTGGCTCCAGGCCTTCAAGGAAGACATCATGCAAGATGGCAGCCTTATCACGACCTTCAAGCCAAAGCAGCTTCGTATCAAGTCCCATGATCCGCCAAAGCCTCCGGCTGACTTTGCTACTGCTGAGGCGGCTGCTGCTGCTACTTCTACGAGGAGTCTGCTGGAGTTGCTATAGCTACTAGGAGTGTTCCCCCTTTTGAGGAACCATCTTGGCTCAAGAAACTGCAAATCAAAATGAAAAGGGCTTTTTGCTTCAAGCTTGATCTAGAGGACCGTCTGTATGAATCCCATGTGTTTCACAAGAAGGCACCTCTCCGTCAGAAACAAATGATGATATCTATGAACATTCCCGTCTCCGATGGTTCTGAAGAAGAAATCACCCCGAAGCATCAATGGGTGTCCAAGCAAGGCTTCTGGAGCGATGATGATGCTCCTCCTGGTGGTGCTCGGTTCTTGGCGTCTTCTTCCTCTACCCACCATGACGTTGGTGGAGCTTGATGCTCCTTGGGACGTGTAGCCTCGCACTTCTCCCTTTTTGGCGTTTCGATGACAAAGGGGAGAATGTGTTCTATTAGGTTGTTTTGTGGGATTTGCATGGGAGGAACACAAGCTTGCCCTTCATTTGATCTTTGACATTTGTGTTTCATCTTTATTTGGATATTTTCTTTGAACTCTCTTTGGTGCACGGTGTAAGACGTGTAAAGACTATGTGTTTGTAATATGTCTGTTCTAGTACTCCTTATATTATCTTATGCAAGTTGTTATTCATGTTCATCTTGTGAACTTGCATGGCTTGTAAAATATAGGGGGTGCTCCGCCCGTTTGGATGAGTGTGTATTTTGCATTCAAAGGCAAACATTCAAATAATGCACACATCTAGGGGAAGCCCGCTTATCTTTTGCAAATCATGTGTTGCTACTAATTGTGTTGTCGTCAAACACCAAAAAGGGGGAGATTGAAAGAGCATTTCATTTCCCTAAGTGTTTTGATGTTTGTCGACAACACAATTAGTTGACTAATCTGGGTGTTAAATAGTAGCAGGAACATTTTTATATACTTTATATTTGCCCAGGTTTTTGTCAAGGAAGAAAATGAGCTATTTCCTGTCCCAGCCAGTAGTACCGGCTGAGGCCTGGTACTACCGCTATACGGCTCATTTCGGTACTGGCATCGCTCAGTTTTTAGCGGTACTGGCCCGGTAGTGGGCTGGTACTACCGGGTGGCGCGGTACTACCGCGTGGCTCCGTCTGGTACTACCGCTGCGGGCGGTGGGCGAAGGCCAGTTGACCATCGGCGACGACGTTTGACCCTGCGCCGGTTGGTAGTACCGGCTGAGGCCCGGTACTACCGCCGCGGCCATATTTCGTCTGCAACGGCCAGTTTTCTGAGAGGAGTATTTATACTCCTTCACCTACCTTGAGTCAACTAGCTCGCCCAAAAGAAGAACACCATTATTGCAAGCTCAATAATCAGCTAGATCTCCCAATCCCTCCACCCAAACTCGTTGATACTTGGAGGATTGAAGGAGAAGGCCCGGATCTACATCTTCACCAAGCCGTTCTTCATTTCCCCTCATTCACTTGAGGGACCCTTTGCTAGAATTTCCTTTGGGAAAATCTAGGTCATTATTGTACTCACTTGTTGTCTTTGTGACAGATTTGTAGCTGTTCGGGAGCCCCAACCCAATTGTGGGTTGTGCCCCGGATCGTTGTTGTAAGGGCTCCGGATTCTGCCTTGAAGGATTCCGATAGTGGAAGGTTAACCAAACCTTTGTGGTGCGGTTCATCGGAGAAGAAGGTGACACCTTTGTGGCGGTTGAGTTTTGACCTTCGTGGTAGCTCACACCTCTCCAATGAGACGTACTCCCCTAAAAAGGAGGAACTCGGGATTACATCCGTGTCTCCGCGTGCTTTCACTTCGGTTACTTCTATCCTTGTTTATAGTCTTTACTTCGTGTATCTTGTTTAGTTGCTAGCTTGTCATATAGGTAAATTTACCTTAGTTACATGTCTAGAGAATTTACCTTTTGTGTCAAGCCTAATTTTAAAAAATACTAAAATTGAAGTAGCACCTATTCACCCCCTGTAGGTGTCATATGATCCTTTCACTTTTCGAAAAGATTTTGTGTGCTTCGGCAATTTAAAAATCTGGTTTTAGGCATAAGCCCTAAAATAGGTTATCCGAGATTATCTCGAAAATGCTCAGGAGAACCTCTAGACGCCCCTCCCTGGAATCTCACCGTTGCCTTCACAACCAACACACTCACAAGATTGCTCTATGTCACGTACACCCAGCTCCCTATGTTATATTTTTTCTCGTATTCCATGCGTTGTTGATGTCACTATCCATAAATGCGCCCAGCCATTAATTGCAACCTATTAATACACATGTACAGTCATTAATTGCATCTCATTTAGTACCTAACTTCATTTTCTTAAACCTGGCTCTTAAATCCATATAGGGTGCAACGAATGTTGTTTTTTTCACTAATTAAATCATCCCCACACTTAACTACAGTTTGCACACTTAAACTACATTTCACCATCTAGCCCAACATGCAACAAAATAATTCATTTTTTAGGAAAAACCTATAAATTTTGGAATCCGTTTCACAATCAAACACGACCAAGTTTTGACTACATTCACAAACAAAATTGACTGTATGTATTTCTGATAATAGAAAATCAAGTAATTCAAATAAAATTGCAACAAATTCGGAATCTAACTTGAAAACAAATGCGACCAAATTGAAAAATTAAGGTCACAAAATACTAAAATTTTCCCAAAAAACAAAGACGATAAAGTAATTCGGAAAAAAAAGATGAGACAAAACCATTCTTTTTCCTTAGTAAAAACCTACGAAATTTGGAATCTTTTATAGAACCATACACGGCAAAGTAATTGAATAAATTCGGAATCAAAATTTACGATTTATATTTCGAATCACAGACGATAAAGTAATTAAAATAAATTTCAACAAATTTGGAACCAAATACGACCAAGTAATTGAAAAAATATGGTAAAAAATTCCAATATTTATACCAAAAAACAAGATGACATGGTTATTCGAAAAAAAGATGAGATATGATTTCAGAATCTGTTTCTTGTTTTTTTTTGGTTTAACAACATACTTTTTTTTAGCGAAAACCAACGAAATTCGGAATATGTTTCCGAACCAAACGGGACCAAGTATTTGACTACATTCACAGACAAAATTGACGAGCTATGTTCCGAAAAATAGATGATCGAGTATTTTCAAATAAAATGTCAACAAATTCGGAATTTGTTTCAAAACCAAATACAACCAAGTAATTGAAAAAATAAGGTACAACAATTCAGAAATTTTCCCCCAAAAACAAAGATGATCAAGTGAATCATAAAAAGATGAGATCAAATCATTCTTTTTTCCAGCAAAACCCTACAAAATTAAGAATCTTTTTCGGAACCATACATGGCCAAGTAATTGACTAAATTTAGAATCAAAATTGATGATCTTTCTTTCGAATCACAGACGATCAAGTAATTCAAATAAAATTACAGCAAATTTGGAACCTAATACGCCCAAGTAGTTCAAACAATATGGTAAACAAATTGCATTTTCCCCCAAAAATAAAGATGATCAAGTAATTCGAAAAAATATGAGATCTTTGTTTCGTATATGTTTCTTAATTTATTTGCTTGAATAATATACACCTTCGTCATTTCCCCATGATTATTTTTTCACCATTCCAACATGCATTTTAACCTACTGCATTAGTACAATTAATGCCCTAGTATGTCCTAAGATTAGCTAACACGGATGACCAAGTAATTCAAATAAAATGTCAAAAAAATTAGAATTGTTTCGAAACCAAATATGACTAAGTAATTTAAAAAACAAGGTCACAAAAAATCTGAAATCCCTAAAAACAAATATAATCAAGTAACTCGGAAAATATGAGATCAAATCATGCTTCTTATTCCCAGCCAAAACCTCTGAAATTTGAAATCTTTCGGAACCATACATGGAATTTTCTCCCCGAATTTTTTCACCATACTAACATGCATTTCCTTAACCTTCTACGTTAGTACAACTAATGCCCCTAATGTGCCATGAGATTAGCTAACACATCAATTTTCTACTGCCCAAAGTCATCAACTCAATAAATGCCAGTATCCAAAGTCATCAACGTACTGCCTAAAGTCACCGACCCAATAAATGCAATGTTGTACCATCGTGTTTTGGTGATGCAATGCTATACCGTAACCAATTAACACTACTTTGTTTAGTAATCACGAAGCACCAACCAATGGCATAGATTCCATCCACGCTCGGGGCCATGAGTCAAAAGTCTGGGTCAGAGATTACCCTTATTATATATCGTGGCATGGGTTGTCCCTATCCTGCGGAAGGTCTGACGACGTATTCCGACCTCGTCCTCCATGTGCGTCGGACGTGAAATTTTCCAAAAGCATGGGAAGCACGCATTGTACATATACTGTTTAGAAAATTAATCCCACATATATGCTAGATTTATTGCAATTAAAAATAATAAATTTGATCTGGAACGCGATTCCTTCCCGAGGAACTAGATACTAGATCAGACGTTGGAGCTTTGAATGATTTAGTAAAAGAGGAGGAAAAACATGCTAATGGTGAGATCATAGATGTTAATCATGCATGATCGCTCCAAAGTTATTTGCCATTCTTTAATTCTTGGGACTATTACTCATGTGCCCCTGGATCCTTAGTTGTACTCACTTTTCCCACCGATGTTTACTTTTGCTCACTTTTCCCCACTGCGATAGTTGAAACTCTCATGAATGCCACAGACGGACGTATCCGTCGATCCGTTAACTCTGACTAGTGGGGCCGCGTGGGACTCATTCTGACTGACGCTCGTTTGACCTGATAGGTGGGGCTGCGTTTCTGTGGCTTTGCTTGTTGGACCGTGGTGGACTTTTTATGTTGTAGAACGGGCTCATTTCTTGATAATTAAATTAGCGAGGCTAGCCTTTATGCATGCGCTCGACTCAGCCTACTAGGGTGACATCAATTCAGCCTGCTATGCATGGGAAGAGTAGCGTTGACGCCACGGATCGGCACGCATGCCAGCGTTGTAGAACATGCTCGCATGCCAGCGTTGACGCCACGGATCGGCACGCACGCCACGGATCGGCACGTGATGACCCACAAGTATATGGGGTGTATCGTAGTACTTTCAATAAATAAGAGTGTCGAACTCAACGAGGAGCAGAAGGTGTTGACAAGTAGTTTTGATCAAGGAATCACTGTAAATACTAGCAGACAAGTTTTTAGGGGTTTTTGATATTGCAGATAAATAAAATACGTGTAAATAAAAGACAGTAATAATAATTGCAGCAAGTGGCCCAATCCTTTTAAGAGCAAAGGATAAGCCGGTTGGTTTACTTATGATGGCAAAATGTTCTTGAGAACACACGGAATTTGGTCAAGTGCTTTCGCTTCTTACAGCTGATTAATTTTTATTGTTTTGATAAGTGTTGTGTGGGTGAACCTATGCTAATGCACTGCCCTAACTTGGACTAATACATACTTGTGATTAAACCCCTTGCAAGCATCCGCGTTACAAGGAAGTAATTAAGATAAATCTAACCACAGCCTTAAACTCTGAGATCCTACACTCCCTCATGCACCGGTTTACTAACGGGGTTTAGGTTTCTGTCACTCCGGAAACCCCACAATTAGTAGCCGAATACACAATGTATTCCTCTAGGCCCATAAAGATGAAGTGTCAAGTAATCGACGTTCACACGACACCACTAGAAGAATAACACCACAACTTAAATATCAAACCATCTATTATATAATTAAAACACAAGACAATCGTCGGTGGTGGTTTGTCAAGAAATAACTTTGATTTACAAACGGTGGAGATTTAAAGCACAAGAGAGATCACCGTGATTCCACATGGAAACTAAAACGTGCGGATAGATGACCGGCCTCAACACGTTTAAGAATCGGGAAAGCCAAAGGCAAAGTCCAGGAAGTACACGGTACCTAATCTTAGGAAAATACACGGTTGGATTTTTCTTGAAGCACAATACACGGACAGGAGTTTGTCATGACCACGTACATGAATCTGTCGAATTAAATATAAACACATGTACGTGAGCAGGCCCGAACGAACATGCACACCACCAAATACGCCCGTCCGCAAATAGTAGGCATGCCTATCGAAGGCACCCGAAATCGAACCAGAACTGCGGGACGACGGTGACCGGCGAATACCGTAGATCGGCCGGAGATTTATACAGGTTGATCGGTCGCCGTCGCAGAAGGATCAGCATCTAGAAATCGAACCAGAGCTGCAGCACGACGGCGGCCAGCGAATACCATCGATCGGCCAGAGATTTTTATAAATTTATCGATCGCCGGAAGAATTAAGTTTTCTCTAATTGCTGCCGGATGGCTGCTCACAGATGTGGAGACATCAAGGGTTAAGCTGCGCCGCCGCCGTCGGTCATCGGCGATGTCGCCAATGCGCGAGGGTCAAGTGTCCGCCAAGAATTTCGATTTTCACTTTCATAACCAATCGCTTAGATGAATGCCTCTAATTAGCGGGCGGATCATCAGATTTCATCTACGGTACTACCAGCAGCTTAAACTTTACTCTTTCTTATTGATCATACGTACGTAATACTTGGAGTTCATCAGCAGATTTCATCTTCGGTATTACTAGCAGCGCAAACTTTATTCTTTCTTTCTTATGGCTATCTTTAATTGGTCATTGGTATGTTATACTAGGAGTGATGAGGCTCCACGTGAGTATGGACCGAATTTTGCTTACGGGCATCCGATCAATCGCTACAAGACATGATCGATCACGTCCTTGCCGGATACAGTCGGACAGGAGCATATACAATCGATTGATCCATCAGCTTCTAGGGAGCAGCCCCTCCAAGTTCCATTACGTGCATCTCGGTCAGCGTATTTAAAAGATGTCTTGATTTGGGGGACAAAACTTTGTGCAATCAGAAGTGATATGTGAGCATCAATTCGATTATCATGGCACTTTGTATTACATATGATGGCTTGCGTCTTTGGGTGACTATGTCAGACTACTCCGCACAATCATCTGGTCCACCAGGCCATCAACATATAGATGTTGTGTGGATCGATGGCCCCTACAGGGCATCGGTTGCTGTTTATATAGGTTGGGAAAACGCCCCCAACGTGGCTTACAGAGCTGGAGTCGGAGACCCTACAGGAGTTGGAGTCGGTATTGAATCCGACTTGTATTACATCGCTAACACCCCCCTTAATCTTAACCTGGACAGAGGTCGAGATTACGCCTAAACTCAGCTAATGCTTTTACTGGTAATGTTTTAGTGAAGCCATCCGCCACTTGGTCCTTATTGGAGATGAACTTGATATCAAGAGACTTGTCAGCAACTCTTTCTCGAACAAAATGATAATCAATCTCAATGTGCTGGGTCCTAGCATGAAAGACCGGGTTTGCAGATAAGTATGTGGCACCAAGATTATCACACCATAAGCAGGGGCGTTCCTTGAGAGAAACACAAAGTTCTCGAAGCAATGCTTCTACCCAAATTAACTCAGCTGTAGTATTAGCAATAGCCTTATATTCAGCTTCTGTGCTTGATTGAGACACAGTAGCTTGTGTGCGGGCACTCCACGATATTAAATTAGGACCGAAAAATATTGCAAACCCTCCTGTAGAACGTCTATCATCAGAACAACCTGCCCAATCAGCATCTGAAAAGGCACTAAGAAGTGTCGAGGTAGAGTGCTGAAATGTGAGACCAAGTTTGATGGTACCATGAATATAGCGAAGAATTCTCTTGGCAGCTGTCCAATGTGAAGTGGTTGGTGCATGAAGAAACTGACAAACCTTATTGACAGAGAAGGATATATCAGGACGAGTGAGCGTCAAGTACTGTAAGGCACCAACAATACTTCGATAATTTGTACTATCATCAGGACCAATTGGATCGCCTTCAGCCAGGGACAATGTATCTTTGATCGAGAGAGGTGTAGGAGCCGGTTTGCAATCACGCAAACCAACTTTTGCTATGAGGTCTTGGGCATATTTTTCCTGTGTGAGCACAAGTCCAGACGAGTGTCGACTGACTTCCATACCCAGAAAATAATGAAGATCACCAAGATCTTTGAGAGCAAAATCTTTGCGCAAATCTGCCAATAAACTTGAAATAGCCTCTCCAGAAGAACTTGTCACGATGATGTCATCAACATAGATCAATATAAATATTGTGATACCTGACTGATGCGAGATGAACAAAGAAGTGTCGGCCTTGGAGGGTTGAAAACCAAGAGATTGGAGCTTGGAGCTTAAACGAGAGAACCAAGCCCGTGGTGCTTGCTTCAAACCATAAAGTGCTTTATCAAGACGAAAAATATGATGTGGAGCTGTAGGATCTTCAAAACCAGGAGGTTGTTTCATATATACTTCCTCTTCCAGAACACCATGAAGAAACGTATTCTTGACGTCTTGCTGACGAAGACTCCATCCCCTTGAAACAGAGATAGCAAGAACAAGTCTAATAGTGGCAGCTTTAACAACCGGACTAAAAGTATCTTCATAGTCAATACCATATCGTTGTTTGAACCCTTTTGCAACAAGTCGAGCTTTATATCTGTCAATAGTGCCATCAGCATGCCGCTTGATACGATAAACCCACTTGCAATCAATCAAATTTTTGTTAGAACTGTGAGGGACGAGATGCCATGTTTTATTCTTTAGAAGAGCATCATACTCCTCCTCCATAGACGCTTTCCAGTTGGAATCATTGAGTGCCTCAGTTGTATTGCGGGGTTCACCTGTAGAAGAAAGCATACCATAGCGAACCGTACCATCCGTATATTTGCGAGGCTGACGAATACCTTTTTGTAGTCTTGTTCGTGGCTCAGGCATAGGAGGGGGCATAGGCACATGTGCCGCAGAAGATCCTGGTGCTGAGTCAGCAGCCGCAGAGCTGTCAACATCTGTAGAAGATCCAGTGGAGCTGCTGGAAGACTGAACGGGCGTAGAAGATCTCGGAGATGTTGTCGGGGCGGAGGATCCCGATGGTGTTGTCGACGACGTGGCGCCGTCCGAGTGGCCACACGTGGGAGACGCGGCGGGCGACCCAGGCAATGATGGTGTGGGTGACGCGGCAGGCTCAGATTGGCTCGCTGTGGGCTGTTGCGAGGACGCGTGATCCGAAGCGGATGGCGACGCCGGATCCGACGCTGTGCTGGAAGGTTCTGTGCTGTTTTGCTCAAGATCATCATTTTCTGCATCATTTTCATTCTCCGATAGATCAATCTGCACAGAATTTTGAGGAGAATCTTTGGCTCCATTAGGCTGCACCTGCGGAGGGTTAGTAACAGGCACAACAAACATGTGATCATGATTATGCAACCCCTCATTAGTAGAAGTCGAAGGTGACAAACTAGTCGGGAGCAAGAGATGTTCTTCACGAAGTCGAGACCCAGCATTTGGATGGAGTGATGAAAAGGGAAAAATATTTTCATCAAAAACCACGTCACGTGATATATAGACTCGACCAGTGGATATGTCTGGACACTTAACACCTTTATGAAGAGGACTGTAGCCGAGAAAAACACACCGTTTTGAGCGGAAAGCAAGTTTTCGTTTATTGTAGGGACGAAGATTCGGCCAACAAGCACAAACGAATACTCTAAGTGAATCGTAGTTAGGTTTGATACCTAGGAGTTTTCAGTGGGGGTCGACATATTGAGAACTTTGGAAGGAAGCATGTTGATAAGAAAAGTGGCAGTGAGAAAAGCTTCATCCCAAAATTTTAATGGCATAGATGCATTAGCAAGAAGGGAAAGACCAACTTCAACAATGTGACGGTGTTTTCTCTCGGCTGAACCATTTTGTTGATGTGCATGTGGACAAGAGACATGATGTGTGATTCCAACTTTTTGAAAGAAACCATTAAGTTTCTCATATTCACCACCCCAATCAGTTTGCATTGTAATGATTTTGCGACCAAATTTACGTTCAACAAGTTGCTAGAAATTAAGAAACACTTGATAAACATCGGAGCGATTCTTAAGCAAATAAATCCAAGTAAATTTACTATAATCATCAATGAAGCTTACATAGTAAAGATGTTTGCCAACAGAGGCAGGAGCCGGTCCCCACACATCAGAAAAAATCTGTTCTAAAGGAGCAGTGGAGACACTAGTAGAGATGGGATAAGGTAGTTGATGGCTCTTAGCTTGTTGACAAGGATCACAGATATATGGATTTGTTTCTGGAGTAAACGAAAGATTATTTTTCCTAAGCACTTGTTGAACAATAAACGAAGACGGATGTCCTAGACGACGATGCCATGTGGATGAAGTGGGCTTGATGGTGATGAAGGCGTGCTTGTGAGACCCCCCAGGAACAGGTACAAGAGGATAAAGTCCGCCATGACAAGGACCTCTAAAAATGACTTGCTTCGTGTCCTGATCCTTTATCAAAAAGAAAAACGGGTGAAACTCAATGAAGGCATTGTTGTCTAGGGCAATTTTATGAGCGGATAAAAGAATTTTGGAAGCACTAGGAACATGCAATATATTACGAAGGCGAAGGGAACTATGAGGGGTGTGCAATATCGAATGACCAACATGTTGAATTGTCATACCTTTACCGTTTGCAGTGTGAACTTGATCATGTCCCTTGTAGTAGTCTCTAGTGTGCAATTTGGTGAGCTCGCCCGTGATGTGATCAGTAGCACCAGTATCTATGTACCAGTTAGTATCTACACCATAGGCACCTCTCTCCTCCGTGGGAGAGTCATCATCATCATCACCATCAGCATAACGCCACCAGCAGTCGCTTGCCGGGTGTCCATATTTCTTGCAAATCTGACAGGTGACATCGTGAAACGGTGTGGATGCACGTCCACGACCACGTCCCCGACCGCGGCCTCCATTGCCACGGCTACCACCTCAGCGGCCACCACCTCCATGGCCGCCACGGAAATTCTGGAACTGACGTTGATCTTGCCCATAGTTGCTATAGTTGTCATAGTGTTGATGTCCACGTCCGCTGCCTTGGCCGCCCCCACGATAGTTGCCACGACCTCGAGAGGCAGCATTCACCGAGGAGATGAAAGCGCCATTGTTTTGCCCTGTCTCGGCCAACATCTTCTGGCGATAGTCATATGCGGTGATTTGCGAACACATTTCGATGAGAGTGGTGCTGGGAACGGCATTGATGGACGCCACCATCGGATTATATTCACCGTCAAGACTGTTGAGGATATATCCCTTGAGTTCATCATCATCAACTCTTTTGCCGGCTGCTGCAAGTTCACTTGCAAAGCCCTTCATCTCAGCAATAAATTTGTCGGCAGTCTTATTGTGCTTCTTTGTGTTTGCAAGGGCACCACGCAACATGCCAATACGGGCCATGGATTGAGAAGAAAACAGAGCAACAAGAGCACCCCATAAATCAGCCGCATGATCCAGACCGAAGACTTGAGCGTGTACCTCAGGCGAGATGGATTTCTCAAGGAATCCAAGAACTTGTTGGTCGCGCATGAGCCAGGCTGAGTACGCCGGGTTCGGCACGATCTTCTTTTTCTTCTCCTCGTCGTCAACCTCCACGTTCTTGGGCGGCGCCGCGTCGAGACCTTCCAGCAGCCCCATAACGTCAGCGCCACGAAGAGAGGGCATGATCTGCCCCTTCCAGTATAGGTAGTTCTCCCGAGTCAGCTTGTCCGTGGGCGGCGGTCCAAGAGCAGCCGCCAGGGAAGGAAAAGAGGAAGAGGATCGGCGAGAGGATCGGCGAGAGGATCGGCGACTCGATCGGCTGGTTTTGAGGGAGGGACGGAGGGTTTCGGTGCTTCGATCACGAGAGGATCGGCGACTCGATCGGCTGGTGCTTCGATCGCTTGGGATCGGCTGGTGCTTCGATCGAAATTGGGCTGGATGATTTCGAGCTAGACGATCGCGGAAGAGTCTGGCTCTGATACCATATAGATGTTGTGTGGATCGATGGCCCCTACAGGGCATCGGTTGCTGTTTATATAGGTTGGGAAAACGCCCCCAACGTGGCTTACAGAGCTGGAGTCGGAGACCCTACAGGAGTTGGAGTCGGTATTGAATCCGACTTGTATTACATCGCTAACACAACACATAACTAGAAATTGCAACAGAGCGGAGTATATGTCTAATGGCTGGCGGCCACATGACGATGCTGAAAGCATCATTACCCAGTGTCGAGCGGTCGCCATTGCTGCACTGCAGGTAAGTTCATTGGATTTGTATGTCAAATTTTTTGTTGGTATTTACCCCTCCATATTGTCATCTTGCAGAGTTTGTAGCTTCCGAAGATCAAACCAGATGCTTTGGTCTTGCATTTTTCTGATGTTCGCATTCAGCTTAACAACCATCTACTTACAAAATTAGTGATAGACAGGAGTGCATTCTGAAGGTCAAGAAAGTGCTGTTATGCTATCACAGATAAGAGAGCTTTTTTCCCTTCAATTGCGTATTTAAACATTCTTTTTTTTCATATGTTTATTGATATATCACATGACTGCTCGACTAACAAATTCAGGGTTCTTCCAGTTAAATAGATCTCTCCTCAAGCATATTGATTGGTTCAGGTGGAAGTGTTCCATTCAATGGAGATTATTGTCGAATTATGAAAATTCACTACTTCTGAATCATGACACTATCGGCCGGCCAATATTAAAGCAATACTTATGAGGTGTCTGACTTGAAAAACTACAGTATATCTTACATGATTAAGATGTTCAGGAAATAAACAAAGAAGCAAGGAAATGAGTAATTAAATACAAGAACCAATATTTTGTTCTAAGCATTACTTAGATGATATTTGGACTCTAGACATACCAACAGAGTAATGTTTGTTCCATATCTTCTCTCATGGATATATTATATATAGAAGTGAAAGTGTGGTGTCCACCTTAATTCTCTCCTATGTATTTCATTGTTTTTATCACAATATATAGTTAGTATCTATTTCGTACTCATGCATCTAGCGTTTCCATTCTATTATTTAGGTAAAATGATGACACACCAGAAGTCCAATGTGTTTGGAACATATCTACATGTTGTGTGGATGTGCTGAGGTCGCCGGCGTCCTTGGGTCAACATCGTCGCCTCCACCAGGTAACTGAGGCAAGGTCGCCGCAGCCCCTGCGTCAACTTCACACACAGCACACTGTTGAGGTTCACCCGTTGACTCCTCTTTAGATTCTCTGTATATGTCTATTTTTTTTATCTACAAAGTTGTAATACACACGTGTAAATATTGAAATTGACAGCGAGTTGTATACGTACGTCTGTGTGTTTGGATCTGGAATTATAGATCGATCTAATAAACATTTGTTCCTTTTGTGCGCACGATGTACAAATCTTTAATTTTAGGCACGTATTTTGCTATCTTTGTTGCTTCGCATTTGTCGTCGATGAAAATGTTTCTTTGGATTATGATTGAAATTTGTAGATTGGTCATAATTTTTGATGATTTATGGACAGAGCACAATGCTAGCCGCGCAATTGCGCGGGCTTTGTGCAATCAGAAGTATCTTGACCATCCATATTGATAAGCTACATAATTTATTATGGAAACTTGACTCATACTTTACAAAAAATTTGTTAGTGTGTACTTTGAGATTTCAGATGTTGCTTCCACATGAATTTTATTTCTGCTGGAGAGGCAGGTGCAAAATATAAATTAGAAAAATGTCACGTTAAAGATTGTGGTGGTCTACTTCTCGGTTTCTCCAGTGTGCTGATATATACGTGCAAACCAGTATTCTACAGATTTAAACTTATAATAGATAGATTAGCATAAGAAAATGATAAGAATAACTCGACCGATTTATGGAATATTATCGGTTTGGTGTATAACATCAGAAGAGGAAAATCGCTGATCAGTCCTTCTCGGGGTTATTTCTATATCGTTATCCTGAAATTGTTCTCAACATAGACATCTTTACAATGACCTTTAAAGAGTAGGAAGAAGTTTCAAAAACTGGGAGGTCCTGAATTCAAGTGCAGCCTATATCTTTATACTGAGTAATTAATATGACCCAAACTTGGCTGCCAACAAAAACACCAATTTATGAGCAGCCTATAAATTTATATATCTCGAGTCGTTAATATGACAAAAAAAGTGATGCCAACAAATGCACCAAATAGTAAGCCCACAAAGAACTGATGTTTCGTTTTCATTAGTCAGTTACTTTTTTTATTGTATTTACTAAGGATTGGTTGAGCACTTTGGGATTTAAGAATCATATCAAAATTATTTCTGCATACGTATTGTACCTAGAATTCAAAATGTAATTACCTGAAGAATAAATATATGTTTCCTTATAAGTCATGAACCCAATAAAATGGGTTAGAATCGACTCCTAAAATAGTAATCTTTGATGGACAAAAATGAAAAGGGGTTGGCAGATGCGCATACATCCGGAGAAAAGAATCTATGATCTATACCATGCAATGCATTTGTCCTACAATCCATTTATATACAATATAATGTACATTTTGTGTACAACTAATTTACATATTTTTAAATGTTAAGTTTTATATACTACTAAAGCAGCAACGTTTTTCCATGAACAATAGTTTATGTATAGCAGATAAAATACAAAATATGACAATATTTACAACTCTAGCCACGCAAATGCGCGGGCCACCCAGCTAGTTAAATATTACTCAACATAGTTCCACTACTAACAGCATGACTTCTCCCATGTCCTCAAGAACTGAACGAACTACTCACAAGACATCATATGGATCATGATCAGAGGTGATATAATGATGAATAACAATCTGGACATATACTTCAATTCACCGATAAAACTTAATAGCATCAACCACAAGTAGTAATCAACACCGGGAAAGTTTCCCCTATGAACTACACAAAGTATAACCCTAGATGTTACAGCGGAACGAAGTGGAGTGGTGGAGATGATGGTGACGGCGGTGGAGATGATGATGATGATGATCCCGATGAAGTCCGGCGTGATGACGATGACGATGGCGATGATTTCCCCCTCCGGGAAGGAATTTCCCCGGCAGATTTCTGCCTGCCGGAGAGCTTTTTCTCTCTCTGTGGTTTCCGCCTCGTGGAGGCGGCGGAATATTTCCTCGATGACTCTCCGTCTTAGGGTTTCTGGGGGATGAAATACGCGAAGGGGGAGCGTCAGAGGTGGGCCAGGGTGGCCACACCATGCCACGGCGCGGTAGAGGGGGCCGCGCCGTGGGGTGGTGTGGGCCCCTCGTGGCCCATCTCAGCCTCCCCTTTTGGCTGGCTCCGGCATCTGACAAAATAGGAACATCTGTATATTTTCCGTGAATTGTTGATCTTCAGAAATAGGGTGTCTTGACGATGCTTTTTCCAGCTGAATCCTGACTCCGGCAGTTAATTCTCCAATAATCATCAAACATGCAAAACAAGATAAAATAACATAAGTATATCATCCAAATATGAAATATATCAATGAATAGCAGTAAATTATGATATAAAATAGTGATGCAAAATGGACGTATCAACTCCCCCCAAGCTTAGACCTCGCTTGTCCCCAAGCGAAAGCTGAACTCAGTAAACAAGACCACAGGTTTATGGAGTGAAGCGTCGATAATAAAGAATACGGACAAGAAGCATCAACATGTATTAACACACAAATCATTTTAGACAGCAACTTCCCCTCATATAACTTATCTTGGAACGAGTAATGGAAATCACAATAAAGGTGCATAAAGAAAATCATAGTTTGGTGATGGCAAACTTCGTTCTTGGTCAGAGAACAATTAACAGATTGTACTTATCTTTCGAGTAGAGTCCTTATATCGGAGCTATATTGCAGAACTTACATGCTCAATTATCACAATTTCTTTACAGTCATTGATAACTTTCAAAGTTATATTCCTTCAGATAAAAGACTTGTGCAAAACAAGGAAGGATAACAAACATGATTGATAATATTAATATATAGATGGTTGAATCACAACAACTCAAATGCTTGCTTAAGAAAGAAGGGAATAGGTTTACTGACTCAACATAAAAGTAAAAGAAAGGCCCTTCGCAGAGGGAAGCAGGGATTAAATCATGTGCTAGAGCTTTTTAAGTTTTTGAAATCATATAGAGAATAAAAATATAAGTTTTGAGTGGTGTATGAGAATTGTCAACGAATCAGAAAATGGAAAGTACAATATGACCCCTGCCAACCAGACTTTTAAGAGCGGCTCCCATGAAGGACGTTATTTCTACCAGCAAGGCAGATCATCCCTCTTCTCTTTTGTTTACACATGCAGATATTTCACTGTTTGTCATTGCTTGACTGATAAATCAGGGCAAAAATGTGAAGAGAATTAAGCGGTTAAAGTTGTAATTAATTGGGACTGGGCACCCCATTTGCCAGCTCTTTTTGCAAAATTAATGGATAAGCGGATGTATATGCCGCTAGTCCGGTGGTAAAGTCTGTTTGACAGTTGACATAAAGACATCCACCCCGTCCTCATGAGCTAGTAAACAGTGACACAAATAAGGAGTAGTAACTTTTGAATAGTTTAAAGGTAGCACATGAAGTATTTACTTGGAGTGGCAAGGAAATACCACATATAGGTAGTTATGGTGGACACAAATGGCATGGGTTTTGGCTCAAGGTTTGGATGCACGAGAAGCATTCCCTCTCAGTACAGGTTTTTGGCTAGCAAGGCTGGGTAGCAAGCATAAGAGTGGAGGGATACAAACAAATATAAATGTAATAGAAACAATCATGCAATCTTCCTTGTAAACACAAATAATTTTAACTTGAGAATACTAAGCTCATGAGCCAACAAGAAAGAAAGATAATGAGATAATGTATCTACATGCAATCCCCTCTTTTCTACTTAAGCCTCAAAGTATTGTTGCTACTGACCAATGCTAAGTTTGCCAAAACCAAATAGATTTACTTGATGCTCCCAAAGTGATGCCAACACTAACAACAAGATCATTCATATGACAGAAATTTGCAAAGTAAAATAAAGTGTGCAGAAAGTAAATGATAAAACTTCTCATTAATATTCCAATAACGGCAACTCACACCAAGGGATACATAGATAACCAACTAAGGAGAGATACTTCCACACTGCAAACCATCCTATATGATAACTTCTCTACTCATGATATGACTCGACTGAAAAGTAAAAGGTAAAAGATAATGGTGATGATACCGCGGCACTCCCCCCAAGCTTGGAACAAGCTGAGGGGATGCCAATACCAATGATGAATTACTCCTTCGGTGGTGATGGTGAATCCCTAATAAGCTTCTCAACCAACTCCTTCAACTCGTCAATCTTGTAAGTGAGAGCACGAATCAACTCCGTGTTGTGTTCAATACGGTTCATGAACCTATCAGACTGTGAGTCCCAGCTCTTGGAATTGTTTCCCCACTTCTCATCAGACTGAGAGCTTCCTTTTCCTGCATTGTTAGAACGATCTATATTCCAACTAGTGGGTATTCTGCCTCAGGAACTCTTTCAAACTGATATTTATGGATTAAAGTGTGGAAAGGGTTATTGGTGCCTGGAGAAGATGTTCTTGGAGCTAAGCAATGACGCGGAACCTTCCCCCCTGTGCTCATCCGCGCATTCCTCTTTGGGTTGAATGGATTTGCCACCACTCCGATACTTGCAATGGTGGCGCGCGGGTACGAGCGCGGGTCTTCTTCTACTTCATCTTCAGCTTCACTCTTGACTTCCTCCTCCAGCGGGATCCTTGAGATCATCTTCAGAGCCTCCTTGCCCTTGTTGTTGTTGTTGGAGACCATGATGCTTCTAAATCTGGAAACAATTCCTGGCAGAAACAGCTAAAACAAAACACGACGAGAAAACGATATACGGACCTCGGGGGATCCGGGATTATATAGCAAAAAGTTTCATAACAAAAGGAAAGTCCAGGTCGAAACCGGGCTGGAGACGGGCTCCGAGGCGCCCACACCATGCCCGGCGCGGCCAAGGGTGGGCCCGCGCCGTGGGGTGGTGTGGTGCCCTCGGGCACCGTTTCCTCCCCGTTTTCGGCTCGTAATTTTCCATATTTAATAAAAACAACAAAAACATAAGTTGGAAGTTAAACGCGAACTTTTTCTTACCAAAACTGTTACCTATTCGAAAACAGACTCTGCAGTTTTCTGAATTTGACTTTTAATAAAATCTTCCGGAGTCACTACTTGAATAATATCAACGTCTTCGTTATAAGAATCCCCAGAAATATAATGCTTGAGTCTTTGACCATTAACCACTTGAGATTGTCACCATCAAGCGAAGTAATTTTGATTGCACCTGAACGGTAAACCTCTGAAACAACATAAGGTCCTTCCCATTTCGAAAGTAATTTACCTGCAAAAAATCTGAGACGAGACCTATACAATAGAACTTTCTCACCAACATTAAACTCTCTCTTTAGGATTCTCCTATCATGCCATTGTTTCACTTTCTCTTTAAAAAGTCTAGCATTTTCATAAGCTTCACTTCTCCATTCATCTAAGGAACTCAAGTCAAGTAACCTTTTTTACCGGCAAGTTTAAAATCTCTATTAAGTTCTTTTACGGCCCAATAAGCTTTATGTTCTAATTCTAGAGGTAAATGACAAGCTTTTCCGTAAACCATTTTATAAGGAGACATACCCATAGGATTTTTATAAGCAGTTCTATAAGCCCACAAAGCATCATTAAGCTTCCTAGCCCAATTCTTTCTAGATTTATTAACAGTCTTCTGCAAAATAGATTTAATCTCTCTATTTGATAATTCTACTTGACCACTTGTTTGAGGATGATAAGGTGAAGAAATTCTATGATTAACATCATATTTAGCAAGGGTTTTTCTAAAAGCACCATGGATAAAATGAGAACCACCATCAGTCATGAGATATCTAGGCACACCAAACCTTGGAAAAATAATATCTTTAAGCATTTTTAATGATGTCTCACCATCAGCACTAGATGTTGGTATAGCTTCTACCCATTTAGTAACATAATCAACAGCAACAAGTATATGAGTATAACCATCAGAAGGAGGAAAAGGACCCATAAAGTCAAATCCCCAACAGTCAAAAGGTTCAATAACAAGAGAATAATTCATAGGCATTTCATTGCGTCTAGTTATATTACCAACTCTTTGACATTCATCGCATGATAAAATAAATTTTCTTGCATCTTTAAAAAGAGTAGGCCAATAAAAACCTGATTGTAAAACCTTTTGTGCAGTTCTATCTCCAGCATGATGTCCTCCATAAGCACTTCCATGGCATTTTCTCAATATTTCTTTTTGTTCAAATTCTGGAACACATCTTCGCATTATACCATCCACTCCTTCTTTATATAAGTGTGGGTCATCCCAAAAATAATGCCTCAAGTCATAAAAGAATTTCCTTCTTTGCTGAGCTGTAAAGGTTGGAGGCAAATACTTGGCAACAATAAAGTTAGCATAGTCAGCATACCAAGGACTTTCTCGCGAGCTTACCTTTATCACAGCCAATTGTTCATTTGGAAAACTATCGTTAACAGGAACAGGATCATAAGAAATGTTTTCCAATCTAGACAAATTATCAGCGACAGGATTTTCAGCACCTTTCCTATCTACAATATGCAAATCAAACTCTTGTAATAAAAGCACCCATCTTATAAGTCTAGGCTTAGCATCTTTCTTTTCCATAAGGTATCTAATAGCAGCATGATCGGTATGGATAATAACTTTCGAATCAACAATATAGGGTCTAAACTTATCACAAGCAAAAACTACTGCTAAAAACTCTTTTTCAGTAGTGGCATAATTCTTTTGAGCAGCATCAAGAGTCTTACTAGCATAATGAATAACATTCAACTTCTTATCTACTCGCTGTCCAAGAACAGCACCTACAGCAAAATCACTAGCATCACACATAATTTCGAAAGGTAAAGTCCAATCAGGAGGTTGAACAACAGGAGCAGTGGTTAAAGCCTTTTTTAGAGACTCAAAAGCTTCTTTACAATCATCATCAAAAACAAAAGGTACATCTTTTTGGAGAAGATTAGTAAGAGGTTTTGAAATTTTAGAGAAATCTTTAATAAACCTTCTATAGAAACCGGCATGACCGAGAATACTACGAATACCTTTAACATCCCTGGGACAGGGCATTTTCTCAATTGCTTCAACTTTAGCTCTGTCCACTTCAATACCTCTTTCAGAAATTTTATGTCCAAGAACAATCCCTTCATTAACCATAAAGTGACATTTCTCCCAATTAAGAACAAGATTAGTTTCCTCACATCTCTGCAAAACTTTATCAAGGTTTTGCAAGCAGTTATCAAAAGAAGTTCCATAGACGGAAAAATCGTCCATGAATACTTCCACAATTTTTTCACAAAAACCATGAAAAATAGCAGACATGCATCTTTGAAATGTAGCAGGAGCATTACACAAACCAAAAGGCATACGCCTATAAGCATAAGTTCCATAAGGACAAGTAAAAGTAGTTTTCTCTTGATCTTTCGCTCTAACAGCAATTTGTGAAAATCCAGAATAACCATCAAGAAAGCAAAAATGAGTTTTCTTAGACAACCTTTCTAACATTTGATCAATAAAAGGTAAAGGATAGTGATCTTTCTTAGTAACTTTATTAACCTTTCGAAAATCAATGCACATCCTATATCCAACAACTACTCTTTGAGGAATAAGTTCATCATTTTCATTTGGCACAACAGTAACTCCTCCTTTCTTAGGAACACAATGCACAGGACTTACCCATTTACTATCAGCAATAGGATAAATTATACCAGCATCGAGGAGTTTTAATACCTCATTTCTTACCACTTCCTTCATTTTAGGGATTAGACGACGCTGGTGCTCCACAACAGGTTTTGCATCATCTTCCATGTTGATGGCGTGTTGACATATAGCAGGAGAAATCCCTTTTAAATCATCCAAAGTATATCCGATAGCCCCTCGGTGTTTCCTCAATACTTCCAATAACCTTGCCTCTTCAGTACCTGAAAGTTTAGAACTAATAATAACAGGATATGTTTTCTTATCATCAATGTGAGCATATTTTAACAGGCAAATCAAAAACAGGATCTTCTTTAGGAGGTGCAGGGGTACCCAAATCTTCCACCGGCAAATTATGCTTAAGTAATGGTGGTTGATGAAGAAAGATATTGTCAATTTCATTCCTTTCCTCCATAAAGACCTCACTTTCGTGTTCCTCCATAAATTGCTGCAAGGCATTGTTAGGAGCAATAGCAATAGCAGCAAGTTGTTCAATTTTCGAGTCCTCATTAGGCAAATCAGTTTCATAAAGTTTCTTACCAAACTTAGAGAAATTAAACTCATAAGATCTATTATATAATTAAAACAACAAACATTTAACGGTGAAGATTTACCGCTCTAAAGTTAATACATCTCAATGGCTTAGATTCACCCTCATCCCCCGTCACATTATGTCTTAGATTCACCGTCATCCACCTCGCCTCGGTAGCATATCGATTTCCTTTAACAGAAGCCCTACCGCCTCCGTATTTTCTCCCGCCGTCGGCTGCTGATTTCACCAAACGGAGACGGAAACATGGCGATCTCTAGGTGCAACAGATAATCTGTTCGACGATTGGTATCCATACCGCCGCGCACTTTGCCGGCGGCCGGCCAGGCCGTATGTCTTGCTTCTCCAGATCAGATCGCTCTGCCTAGCACCGTCGGAGATCACTTTGGCAACGACGTGTGCCTATTCTGTCAAGGATCTGATGTGCTTGCAGAATCTGATGGGGCAGTCACGCCAAGCAAATCAATCGTGCGATGGATGTATTGGATGTATGCCGATCTTGCTTCTGCTAGCGTGTCCAGATTTTCTAATCGTGTTACCCTACCGCACAGGCTGAATTACGCATCAAATTATGCTTAAGTATTCCATCGTTCCGGCCGTCCGTCCTGGAGTTGATACAGTAGAAAGGTACGATCTCATCTACTAGCCTGTGTAGATTTACTCATCGTGTTCCCCTACGGCACAGGCTGAATTTTTATTTCCAACTTCTGGCCATGCAGCCGTCCAATACGTATATTCCAATAAAGATTTCGTAGCACAACTGTTGATTTCGAAGAGGAGAACGTGTAGGGGCTCCTGTGAGACTGCTGTTCAGTTCCTCCGCTTGGTCGAACTTGCTACAAGCAATCATCAGCAAGAATCTCTGTAACCCTTAAGTTCAATGCCCTAGGTATAACTTTACCTGCACGGGTGAATCCAGAAGCTATAATGTTGTTGGACTGGTTACACTGGTATCATGCATGCGTTTTTCTTCCTAATTAAGATGGATCATAGATGTCAGCAAAAAATTCTGAATCATGTTTTTCACTCGGCAAAAGTCTGCATAGAGGTATGTTGTCATTGCTTCAGTTTTCTCTATTGTTGGTGTATTGGGATAACCTAGCTAACACAGGTTGTATCCTACGAGGTAGTATTTATTAGTCCATTTATTATTTCTAGCGGTCTATAGTAGCCTAAAGCCCTTTATATTACTGCATTATTTTTTATATTTTTGGTTTGCAACTACAATTTACTTATATCAAGGATTTGTTCAGTTGTGACTTTTCTTTTTGGAATGTAGATTTTTGCATGCGGGCTAAAGAATTGTCATCTCAAGCATGAAATAAGATATGGTATGTGCCTTATTTCTTGGTTAAATAGATATATCCTTTCTTCTTTCAACAACTATATGTGCTATAAATTTTTCGTATGCTGGATTATATGTGTCGAGTCACTCCAGTCTCATACTTTCAGAGGTCAACATTATTTTTGTGACAGTTGTGCGCATGGCTGAGAGCTTTTCAAGTGTTTTTTACGCAAAAATATGTCTTCAGTTATATAACAACCAGTTGGTGAGAACTGAAGAACATGAAGAAGTGCTGGATCAGAAATATTAGAGAAAAAAATTGAAGGATCAATGTAGATCCCATGTATTACATGTCAATGAATTTCTGTTTATTTGTTGGACTAAATACTATTAAAGGATTAACTTGAAATTGATTTAAGTGTTTTACACTCATACAGCTTTGGGATGATCGTCCTATCAACCAAGCGCATACAGCGCCTGTCCTATTAGTCCCTCCGTATTCATACTTTTAACTCCCAAAGAAAAGCATGATCATATAGGGTACCTTATATTAGTTGTGCTCCAAGCAATACTATTGGGTTATTTTTTTTAATAATCGGTATCTTAATTATATTGATGTGAATTCTTTTCATTTACCACATGATAATGAATTAGGTTGTCACACCCATCCAGGATGTAACTTAAACAGTTCAACTTACTTGGAAAAAATCTTAAACGCCCTGGAGATGTATACCCAAATCTATATTTTGATTATTGGAGTATAACTCAGTATTACTGAGGCAGACACCCGGTGAGTAAATTTTTCTAAAAGGTAAGCTCTGAACCATGTGATCGAATGACTCTTATATGGCCTAAGGCACGATATTTGTTACAATCTTTTTCTTTGGGATATTGAAGGAATAAGTTAAGACAATGCTTTAAAGCTTTTTTAACTTTCTAACCTGCTGATATTCGATCGATTGTCCCTATTTACACTTCTGTTTAGGTTGCCAGACTATAAGATTTATTAAAAAGTAATACAGCTGTGGATGAATTCTAATGTTGGTCTATTTGATGTCAACGGCGCCAGGGGATAGCAATTGCCAAACAGATGTAATTCCAGGATAAGTGTATGTTTATCATCCACAATTGTTAACTTCTCTCCATTTTTTATTGTGTTTGTTATTTTTTTGGTAATGCCAATCTAAAATGAGCATGCGTGTTTGAGGTCTCTTATATTTGTTTGGTAGCCATCCATATTTGCAATGAATTATGAAAAGTACCAAGATTATGGGTTGCCTTATTTCTTAAACCTATTTGAAATCAAAAGATCCTACTTGAGCTTTTTTCATGAACGATTTAGCTTCGACATTCACGATCCCACCCCACCGTAATGCGCTATAGTATCAATTGCCTACATACTAATAAATGCATTGTTTATAATTTATGCCAACTTGCAAAACAATGTCATTTTTTTTCCAAAACATGATTATTTCAACCATTTCCAATCTGTTATTGATTCAAATTTTATTAGTCTAAACCATATGAATTTCAAAACTATCTATGTTCTTCACATACATTGTTTTTCGGGAAGGAGGATAATCGTTAGCTTCAGTGGTGAATGATGCACACTCCTATATTGTTTTTCACAATCTTTAATAGTACACGGACTCCTCACAAGTACTCACTCTGTCCCAAGATAAGTGTCGTAGATTTGCCTCCAAAATTTGTTGGCCGCGTGTTGAAGAAGATGCTTAATTAATTACGGAGAAGAAGTCGTTTTTGTCCCTACGCCTAAAACTGGATCAATTAAGTTTAGCCATCGGATGAGGCATATACTACACCCAAAGATATTTTGTACGATGCACACGGCTCTGAACATACAAGGAGCCATGAGTCGGGAGTGCGCGACGAGTCAGCATGTCGACATTTATCTGGCGAGAAGCAACGTCGTTGAAGCCATGGACGCCCCCTGCAGTACCCCAGCATAAATCCTCCATGAGTTCAAGGCAGTGACAAAATTCTCAAGACCACAAATTCGGCAATGGTGATCTCACGCCAGCGATCTTGACAAACATATAAGGAGCCGGGTCTACAACAAGTCTGTATGGGACAATTATCTGGCGAGAAGCAATGTCGTTGGAAGGCCATGGATGATTTAGAATTTTGGATTGATGCTAACAAACAAAATTGTTCGAACTGACCGCAGTGTATCGGGTCGATTCAAATAGATTTCTCTTCATGCATTTGCAACCAAATGACTGGATGGTGACCGTAGGGAGTTTGTATAGCTCGATGCCATAGCGCGCGCCTTCAGTGCGTAGCCCCTGCAAGCGGCCGCTGTGCATGCTCTTCACCAGATGGTCTCCACTGCTCTACGGCGACCAATTAGGTTACTGGAAGAAGCCGCATGGCCGGCTAGCGTGCCTGCCATGATCTTTCCGACAAGCCCGCCATGTGTTTTCTCTTAAAACCAGAACATGAGAGCAGAGCAAATCGTTTTGGTCACATCTCTTCTCAGCGGCTCATGTCCGGAAGACGTGATACTGCCGTACCGCTCCCAGTGGCAGCTGTTGCAAACCAGCTCAAGTCTCGTGTGGATTTAGTCCACACGAGTCTGTTGTGTGCATGTTGCAAAGACGGATACAGTCAAGCTGGTAATATCTCGGCATCCCTTGGCTTTACTATTAAGTAAATAGCCGCTTTGTCTTTGTAAAGAAAATTTTGTTACTCGAAGGTGTCATGGCGAGTCAGGCATGGAGCACATTAGAAGATGTGTCGAAAGGACAAAAAACACCATTAAGTGCAATATAAGTAGGTGAAACAATCTGGTAGCTGAACCTGAAGACTTACGAGATCATAAAGTGAAGCCCTGGTGAAACAAAGTGATTGATGGTCTCTGTACGTTTCAGTTTAAATTGTAAACAGTCATATTATGTTGCCGTGTTCATAAAAAAAT